>JAVTVY010009321.1:0-49317 GCA_036873755.1 Hanleya hanleyi | reverse complement strand
GGTCCACTAGGGGCTCCCCTAGCTCCAAAAAGGCTATTTTCATACCCTTCGGCCGCCGCGCATGTGCAGAAGGCCGATAGTTCAACCCCACACCCAGCCCATCAGATGCCCCTTCACGAATGCTTCACATCGATACCTCACTCGACCCCATCGGTACACTAGGGGCTCCCCTAGCTCCAAAAAGGCTATTTTCATACCCTTCGGTCACCGCGCATGCGCAGAATGCCGATATTTCAACCCCACACCTAGCCCATTAGATGCCCCTTCACCTAAGCTTCACTTTGATACCTCACTCGACCCAATCGGACCATTTTATCTAGGGACTACTTTTTCTCCGCGGAAGCTTTTTCCCGAGACCGAATTACCGCCAAAACCACGGCCAAACCGCATCACCGCGGATGAATACATTTTTTTTTTTTTTTTTGCCGGAACTTTTTTTTTTTCTATGCACTCATTGATCGCGGCCATCTTGTACCCACCTCCCACATCTTGCACTCACTGACACTCGCGGCCATCTTGTACCCACCTCCCACATCTTGCACTCACTGACACTGGCGGCCATCTTGTACCCACTTCCCACATCTTGCACTCACTCACACTCGCGGCCATCTTGTACCCACCTCCCACACATCACGCATGCGCACACGCCCCAATACGCCCCAAAAACAGGTCGCTGTGACGTCACACAAGGTTCTGCGCATGCGCAGTGAGGCGCTATTTCGCCAATTTACGCCTTGTATACTACTTACCCCCTTCCCTTCCCTTCCCCGTCGTTTTTACTGAAAAAATGTTGAAAGCGACGTTAAACCCTATTCACTCACGCAACGACAGCTGTAGTTGAAGCCTCCTATATGGTTCTGCAATGCACCCATATTTGCACGATAGACAAAATCAGTCACAGCATCATGTAAAAAAAATACTTTTCCTACAGTCATTATAATATAGACCTTCTGATTTTTGATGAATGTTAATTTATGGAGTTGCTTGGTATCTTGATTATCTGACCACACATATTATAGCATTATGAATGCATTACAATCAGAAACATTTTTTTTTGTTTCTCTATCAATAGGGGGTTTATTTAATCTTGTCGATAACGCTGATAAGATTGTCACTCCGAGCCGACAAAGTGAGTTGATGATACCGTTGATTAAACGGCTGCTTATAGAGATAAGAACACCGACAGATAAATGACCTTCCGTCACATTGACTTAATGGACCCCACGTTACTCTAACTAAATGATGTATATCTCATATCATAACAACAACCACTGACCTTAACATTAATGAGTACCGGAATTAGCTATAAAACTTTACTGACAAATCATGGCAACGACGCATATACACGTGCTGTCATTGTAAACCTATCTGTGCAGCTATACAGGAGGAGGTAACTCTGAAAATATTAGCGAAAAGCATTTTGTATATCAATATTTCGACATATATTTATTCATGTTTTACAGAAATAATTCAAAGACTATCAACCAGACATGTTATACCGTGGGTAATGTTTTAGCCAATGAAATCAACTAAAAATGAAATTAACCAGACAGGTGCTCGCATGAACTATAGCCAATGAGAGAAATTGGGAATTTGTTCAATTTGGATTTTCTCGTCTGATAGCAAGGACTTCTTCGAAAAGAATGGTATTCCAATGGTTGGCTTTGTCAATAATCTTACAGTTTAACGGTACAAATTCTGCTGATTGTTTAGCTGGCACAGTTTTCTAGATCAAACACGTCTTCACATTGCTGTTAAAACAACCCACATTTTATATGTAGGTTAAAAGTGCACTAATGGAATTTCCGTTGACACTTATATATATACATGAAACCTGTTGTAAACTACCATTCCTGACGATGACATGCGAAGAAATACATGTCGATATATTGATTTACAAAATGCTTTTCGCTAATATTTTAGGAGTCACCTCCCTCCTGTATTACGCAAAGTAAATCAGTGGATCTCTGCACTCTATGCAGCTTCAGGCAAGAAATTTAATCTATGCAGCTTTGGCCAAGATATTTAATCTATGCAGCTTTGGCCAAGATATTTAATCAATGCAGCTTTGGCCAAGATATATAACTATACAGCTTTGGCCAAGATATTTATTCAATGCAGCTTTGGTCAACAGCTTTGGCCAAGATATTTAATCAATGCAGCTTTGGCCAAGATATATAACTATACAGCTTTGGCCAAGATACTTAATCAATGCAGCTTTGGCCAAGATATATAACTATGCAGTTTTGGCCAAGATACTTAATCTATGCAGCTTTGGCCAAGATATATAACTATACAGCTTTGGCCAAGATATATAACTATGCAGCTTTGGCCAAGATGTATAACTATGCAGCTTTGGCCAAGATATATAACTATGCAGCTTTGGCCAAGATACTTAATCTATGCAGCTTTGGCCAAGATATATAACTATACAGCTTTGGATATCATATTGGTGAATCTCACGCATTTCCCATATTCAGCGTTTTAGTACTGGGTGTCAATACCGCATAAGACATATGTATTCTTTGAGAAACACATACGAAATGATAGGACAGAAAGATAGACTAATATAATCTGATGCTTATCTCTTGCTGTTATGGTGATAGTCGCCGGTAACCTCTTCTGCATATAATGTACATTCTATTTAGTGCCACTATGATGTCACGTCAGCTGCCGATTCAGGGGCAGATAACCATGCACGTTCACCAGCACTGTTACTGCACTTTTAGAGTTAGTTTACGTTATATAAATGGGTCAAAAATCAAGGAGAATTCTCAGGTATTTGTATATTTTAGTAGATATAATTATACTCCGAGGATCAAATCCTGGGAGGGAATATCTGAAAGATACCGTCTCATCTTCCAGGGGTTTCCCTCCCAGGATTTGACACACTTTAGTATATAATTAGAGATCGGTTGAAGTGTTATTCACGATATAGTTCGAAGAAAATCTCAAATATGGAGCCCAGGTTGGCGGTCAACTATATCATGCATATATATATATACATATAAATTTCTGCTTATTTCGTTTTATTGCATGCAGATCATAATAGCGTGACTAATTTGTATACGAGTTTTTCTTCACTGTAAACATTTTTGTGGCTTTGCATTAAATTTGCATCAGGTATTTCCTTCCTTAATTATACAAACGTATATATATTCTCACAATCTTTGTATTGCTACGTCATGTACGATCCAGAAAAAAAATCCTTCAATATGGCAGTGTATGTAAATGTATACGTATCTACTGTATAATAATGAAGATCACGTCCACCATTGTATAAATACGATATATTTACGTCAATAGCAAAAACTATACTTTATTAATCAAGCATTTTCAATGTCACAAACAACATATAGGCGCATGAGTCATATACAGTACATATAGCTTTTAAATAACTGTTTAATCAACCCTGAAATCGGATATTCAACCATATATAGTTGTCCACATAAACTCACTTTTTTACCCAGGAATGATTTTCCACTGCAATGAGTATATATTAAATATGAACAACTAATAACCTTGAGTCATTATTCACATGCATGTATTCTGCCCAAATTACAAAACATTAATGCTTGTTGAAATTACTCTATTTGTGTATACTCGCTAACATGTATCTAAATGCCTTCATATTAATAATTTCCTTAAATTTTCAAGCATGAATATTGCCAAGATATACACCTATAACGAGGGAAATTGTCTACGGGCGATATCGCGCTACATTATGAAGTTAAACAACCGTAAACGTGATAGGACGTACCGGTATACATAATCTCTGACTGATGCAACTACAAACTGGGATATATTTCAGATAATTATGTTCCCCTTCCTGACTCGACCGGAACCAAGACGACACAAACCGGAAACACAGGAAGACAATATTTTGCTTGATAAAATCCAATTGCAATATTATATAATTAATGTTTGATGGCTATTTTGATTATGTGCACGTCAGTGTCTGTAACAACAGTATATTAGGGGTACAATGCTATAACTATATGAGATATGATAAAAAACTACCGGGAGTATATAGTATTATATCGTATTGTATCAGAGGAAGTGCGTAACATATATACATACAAGATGAGTTAAAGAACTTGCACAAATACAGTCAATGAAATACGCAGAACAAATAAAGAAATACTCCAAGCACAAGTTGTCAAGCTCAGCTTTCTGTGCACAGTCAGGAAAATGATGAAGCTGTCACCAAAAAAGGCGATGACAGCATCGCCTACAAATGGTGATCAGTTAGAACCATATTCCATTCCATCATCACGATGGCCGTCGCCAATAAATGGCGATGACCTGAAATCTACACACACTGCTCTTCCCCATTTATTGGTGATGACCACGTCCCATCGCCAATAAATGGAGATGAAATGACATCGTCACCATTTGTCCTCACCAAAAAATGGTGACGACAGGGCCTCATCACCGATAATTGGTGATGAGCCATCACCATGTTTTTGACTGCGTGTAAGGTAGGTATGTCCGCTCAAAATAGAATCTCAAGCTGTGGTTCCAACTGGAGGCGGGAAGATCACAGTGGTTTAATAGGCAAAACGCGTTCTACTCTATATGAAAAAACTTGAGTGAAATTTTACTCAAGTAAGAGTGGAAATTCTTTCAACTCAAGCAGTTGAGTGAAATATTTCACTCAAGTTGTGTGAATTTCACTCAAGTTGCCTGAGTTCAGCTTGAGTAAAATTAACTTCACTCAACTTGAGTGCGTTAGCAACTCAAACTTCATTTTTCTGAAGTAAATCTACTCGTCTGTGTGGCGAAATTGTACAAGTGAGAGTCATTCCATGTTATAGGGAGATTCTGACTCAACCATCCAAAATTTCTAAACTGTCATTTTAACCTCCAAATAAATCTGAATCTTATTTAAGCTACCAAATTGTTATTGATGCCGATTTATTTACGGTCGGTTCCCCAGAGCAAACACGTGAAAGGATTGCCACAGCTGGGAACGTACCATTTGTCACCAGGGGTTTTACTTCAGACAATTCGTGTAGTAGGCCGCTAACTATGGTGTTCTATTTGGGCCAAGTTTGCGTCGCATGGCGACTTTTAGAAACTCGCCACTCGCCACGCGCCGTGGACCTCTCCGGCGCGCGGCGACTGGCGACTTTCTGCTATCTCTTAACCTGCAAAAACTCGCCAGTCGCCACCCGCCGTAAAACACGGCGAGTTTCGCTCTATCTCTTAACCTGGAAAAACTCGCCGCGCGCCACTCGCCGGACAAACCACGGCGCGCGGCGACTGGCGACTTTTGACTTCTGGAATTCTCAGAACTTTTTCTCAAGTGCGCATGCCCGAGGAGCATCAATTATGCAGTTCCAATATCATAAATCACACTCGCGATCTCGTAGAATTCGAGGAAGTAAAAAAAAATATGGAAACTGTTGAAAGAAATACGTCTTTTCATCTTTAAAAATAGGGTCTTGATAGTTTGTAGGGTTTGTGATACAGGAAATATCAACCCAACAAAGAGCCACTCTGTGGATTAAAACAGCAATAAAGGATCTCTTATACAAAGATATCGCCAGTTTTTCACATAAAACTTACGAAGAGAGAAATTCAATCATCCAGAGAAAATGTTAGCATTTTTTCTTACTTTTTTAATCAATATGACGATGACGCTCTATTCGCTTTCTTAATATTTCATACAGCATATTAGTTGACGTTGCTTTTATCTTGTAAAACAAAATTCCCGCGTCGAGTGCTTTATTGTATCTTAAATAAGGAACAATTTCAAAGCGATTCATTCTGAATTGAAAACGATATGCTGTTTTATAAATATATATAGGCACTTATAAAAAAAAAGGTTCAAAAAATGATTGAAAACTTTTTAAAATATACCAGCAGATAATAACGAGAGTATGCAAGTTCTGCACAGAAACGGATAACGAGTATTTTAATGAAAAAATATCTGCACATTTGACAAAATTAGATTGCCCTATATGCGTATTGCATTAAAAAGAACTTGTTTCAAAAAACAACTATATTAATTATTACAGATAGCTTACATCTTCAAAATTAGTCACATAGCATCAGATGTAGCTGGAGAGTTCATTCATTAGAAATTATGTATATTTATGCACGAGGAAGAGAATTAAAATTAAATTAAATGACAGCACGTTTCGAACAAAATATTCCGATAATTGATGCTCCCCGGGCATGCGCACTTGAGAAAAAGTCCTGAGAATTCCAAAAGTCAAAAGTCGCCAGTCGCCGCGCGCCGGAGAGGTCCACGGCGCGTGGCGAGTTTCTAAAAGTCGCCACGCGACGCAAACTTGGCCCAAATAGAACACCATAGCTAACCGCTACCATTGTGAACAAAGCAACGTATCATTGTTCCGACGTCGAGTCGGTGTTCAAGTCGCCGCGACCGATGACGAACAAACGTCGTGTTTTCCAGTAGAGCTCGGTTTGGCTAAGTACCGTTGGCCAAATGCAAACACACGATATTTTGAACCAGCCTGTTCCTTAGGTTAAGCTTTCAGCATTCTACAGGTTCAATTCTGCATACAGTCATCGTTTAATGGTGTTTTTGTAACATATTCACTTGTTCACTCTTATGGAATTAAATTAAGCAGCATTTCAACAACGCTTTCTCTTTCTTTCGAGGTATAGAACAGTATAGCCAGAGGGCAGTTCGTTTAATCGGAATGCAGATGTTAACATAATACCGATCAACTATTAGTTTGCCGAATTTACCTTTGTATTCATGAAATTCTCGTTATGTTGTAACTCTCGAATTCATAAAGGTATAGTCTTTTTATTCATAAGAGTTTCCTGTCAGCTTTAACTTCAATGGACGAGTTACGTGCCAAACCGTTAAGAAAGGCGGTGAACACATGTGCAGACGGTGAGTCACCGGACAGTGTACAATATGGACGATATGGTTAGGTAAGTCGATTGTACCTGAGCGATTATTCCCCAACAACAGTCACAAACCTTTCTGTCCCGGCGCATGGTTCATGAAGTTTACATAAGGTAAATTTGAATCGTTCTACCAAGACATGGGACAATCATATATAGGGTACAAAAATCATTTCGAAATACGGCTGAGATATTTCTTGGTTATTTTTCTTGAATGTTACACTCTCAGAAATATTCAGGGAATAATCCCGAATAGACCAGGCTGCACATCCACAACTCAAGTTCAGGGATTTTTCTGTAATTCAGGGATAATTTCCTGAAATTCAGGTATATCATTTATGAATTAAAGCTAAGTTACCTGAATTTTAGGGGATTTCACGTACTTGAATAGCGTCGGGAACTTACTAATCAGGGTGATAAATTTGCCTGAATTTCAGGGAAAATCCTCTCATTCAAGATTTTTTTTCTGAAATTCAGGAAATTATTCCTGATTTCAGCTAAAATCCCTGAAATTGAGTTGTGGATGTTCAGCCTGATCTATTCAGGATTATTCCCTCAATATTTCTTAGAGTGCTGATAGGTATCTGCCCCAAACAGAAAAGGCCCCCATAGGTATCCTGGTGAAATTTGAGAGAATTATGCCAAAAAGAAGAGGAAGAGCGGAAAAAGAAGAAGGAGAAGAAGAAACGACCTGCTTTAGAAAATCCTGGCTGCACCCATGAAACATTAATAACCACACCGTGAAATATGAAGATAAAAAGTGAAAAAGGATATTCTGGATTGCAACAAATTATAGATTCACAAAGGATGATATTAATCAATAACTTATCTGAATAACGAAAATGAAGGTTCTATATATTCATGACTGTTTGGTATCAGAAAATTACCATCGTGCTCAGAATAATATTGTAGACCTGGCCATTTAAGATATTTTTGCTGGGGTGCATTTGGAACCTGGAAATACTCAATTATAATATTATTCTCTACGTTATCAAACAATTAGTACAAATATCAATGTGGAAGATTATAAATTTATATTACAAATTAAATTAACCAGCTGTTCATTAAAGGCCGTGCAGACGAGCCGGTTAAGAAACTGCTCTTACTTCCGTCATATTTAAGTTATCACCACCTACAGGATTATCTTTTTCCAAGTCTTCGAACTGTATCCGCAATGCACGAAGAGAACTCTCGATAGACTCGCAAGTACAAGATGCAGCAGATATGTGTCTACAATATATTAAAGCTAAAATTATTTTATTTATTTTATTTATTTATTAGACTTCGAATCAAATCAGGATGAGTGCAACAGGTGACCAGCACATATAGTAAAGCACTCTCCGCATATATACATTCATACACACAAATAACACATATAAGAAGGAAAAAATAATTATAAAAAAATTGAAAACGAATTATAAACATGAGCAGTGTGACTAACGTCACAGGACCTACGAAGTAGAGTAGGCATTAGGACTCGAACGCGAACTGAACTCTTGGAAATGCCCACCCCCAGTTGAAATCCTGCCTATATTAAGATGGGCACCGCCCAAGTCAGAATCGCCAGTGATTTTCATCAAAAATCACCAGGAATTTTCATCAAAAGTAGGTCAGCTCAGAACTTGTTGGGAACAGTCTTCTAATGCGCCTTCATTCCAAAATTAAATAACGATCGCCGATTTAATTTTACATTTTTTTAACTAAAGGAAACAGATTGAATAATAAAGGTTCAGTAGATTTCAAGCTTTACGTGTGAAAATACATTTACATCTCTTTAATGGTTTTCAGTGCCCTTGTACAGGATCAAAACAACTTTTTGAATCACATTATTTTCCCAACAATACAACAAATTTTTATATATAGTACTATAGTAGAAAGGTAGCATTTATGTAGTTTACGGTAATTCAACTCAAGACCAACACCTTCTCTGCACAAGATAATAATGATTCTATGTCATTCTCCTGAGCATAACCGGTACAAAGACGAATAAATAGCGTCTCTACATCACGTTGTTATCTAGATATATGAGACAACACATTTTGGGTATCGGCAATCTGATGAATGTACTATTCCGGTTTTCTTGTTTCACATTATATTCTATGGCGGTTGATCGGTGATTTTCTTCATTGATAAACGTTAAACCACCTCAGTTTCGTTGTGTGAATCGGAATTGCATTGCTGTGACACACCAACACACTCCGTGGCAGTGATTCTGTATCCCCTAATCAAGGAATCAAAATGGATCAAGATTTGAAATGACAAGAAAAATTTAGACATATTTTGTTTACACATGTAATTTTTTGTTTAAATTATATCCAAGTGTGATATATAGTCAATATTCAAGAGGTACAAAAAAAACTCAAGTTATCATATTTTCACATCATGATCAAAGTTACTTTATCTAGTTAAATTCCCTTTAAACATGCCGTCATGGCTTTGTTTCACCCTCAGTAAACTTTTATCATTGTCGCTCACACAGACTAATCTGAAGGATGATACCACATCTTTCTTTCTTCTGCTGGGTTATTGCACCAGGCTGACTTAATTGGTTGATGTAGGATATTTCACCATCAGTGGGTAATTTGACCTGAATTTGAAGCCTGATGTGGTCAGTGATGAAATGTTTGGATGTGAAATAGGATACACGTTAAAGGCCACAGTTTACATATATCTATAACAATATACTGAATTGTGTGTATTGAGGCTGGCATAGCGGTGTAGATAAATGCACTAACAAATGATAGAAAATTAGCATTTCCTATTTCATAAAAACAATTACGGATGGCATATCCCACCACTGTGTTATATATACAGTGAAACATACAGCCAAAGGTTCCCGATGGGCATGACAGTGTACTCGCTGAGCCATCAATAAATAATAAAAAAAATAATTATAAATCAAATTTTAATCAGAATTCGGTCAACTCAGAACTTGCTGATAACAATGCCCTAATGCACGTTCATGCCAAAAATCAAGGTTCTAATGTCAAAGGTTCTCCTTATTTTGCCGATGAAAGGATTCGGATGGACTGACTCACTCACTCACTCATTACCGGACAATTTGCGATCTGTAGCCTACTTCGTAGGAAAATTGGGCGTCATAGTTGGATAAAAATTCATGGATATATGTACACACAATTAAATTTAGGCCTTCCGTTCTGCTGTAAAAATATGAGATTTATCACAAGATTGAAGTATAAATATTTGATCACAGCTTGGTGTTCCAAAGTAGGTATGATTAAAACAGTTAACAATAGGTATGGTTTGAGGGTATATAGCAAGCCTACAGCACTGGTTACACCAGGCGACAGCTCTGTGCGACTAAGATTTGCACAGTCAGTAAAAATAACAGCCATTGAACGAACGACGTACGAGACTGGTTCGCCACCTTCGTGAGATCTCGTTATATTCCAGGAAAGCCGAGTTTATGCGAGAAAAAAAAAAGCTGAAGGACAATCCGTTTGAAGTCGAGGCGGAATCATGGCCATGAACGGACGACGTACGAGACTGGTTCGCCACCTTCGTGGGATCTCGTTATATTCCGAGAAAGCCGAGTTTATGCGAAAGAGAAAAAACTGGAGGACAATCCGTTTGAAGTCGAGGCGGAATCATGGCCGTGCTTACGTGCGAATGAAACACAAGCTGAGAGAATGAATTGGTTTCTGATAGCCAAAAGTTTGTGGTCTTTATTGTGGGCGCCTGGGAAGCTGATCAAATGCCCCAATCGCCCTTTGTAATTGTATACGTATCAATGATCATGGACACATCTGGTGCACCCAGGCGTTGGAGTGGTTAAGTCCATACATTGCGTGTTGACATGACATGGAAACTGTTGACGTATTATTGCGTTTAGTTAACAGGTATTAAACAGACATAAAATGGATAATTGTACATACCTGGGGTTTAGCGAAGAAAGAAATCATAATGTAATCAAAGAAAAGGTTGTAATTTCTTCACAAATAGTTCTTCCTTATGTCAGCATACCCATGATTTTTGAGTGCGAACAAGCAATAAGATATGGCTTTAAAAGGCCTTAACAAACTTGTCAACGTCCTGGTGTGGTGAGTGCTTTATTGAAAAGCAGGAATTTCTAATGAAGTCCAACATAGTACAATATTCGACTACGATATATTCCACTCATATATTCAAAAAGAAATAAATTGCTGGCTGCTAACTTTTTTAGCCGATGGAACAAAAAAAAAATGATCGATAGACAAAAGGAATAATAATTTAACTGGTATGGACTTACAATGAGTCATTTGCTTCTGGTTGTACTAATATTTAAACTTCAAATTTCTTACACTTCTCATCAGTGAAAGGTGAATCTGATTTGGAGAAAGTATATTCAATGTCAGCTGTTACGCAGAAAGCTGTTCGGTGTTTAAAAAAAATCAAATTGGAATTTAACCCCAGGCATTAAAGCAGGTACACGTTCGCTTCACGTGGACAGCTAGTGATTGTCGACCCATGCAAGTGTATTGATCAACAATATGAGTCATGTACTGTACCCCATTTCCTGATCCCAAAAGGCAAAACCAGACAATTTCCTGCATGATTGTATATAGTCACAATGGTACTGAATAGCAGCCCTGTGTTTTATAACATGGGACAAGAGTCTCCGGGATTGATTAATTGAACTTGTTCCCGTACGGATTTCGCGGCCCATCAACATAATGTTTCATTAAAATTTCACATTGAATTTCTTTGCTCATTTGAGATCTGTACAAGCTCTATAATTTAAAGTAAATAAATAACAAAAAGAGCAGAGAGAGAGAGAGAGATATTATAAAATAGTTGAGTGAGAGACATTGTCTGCATAAAAGTTCGTCGGTATATTTGAGTCAGTCCGCTTAAACTAGTAGATAAATGAGTGCATTGCACTTGTATTCGCGTTGTGGATTTCTTCTGCCTTTATACCCTATACGTACACACAAAGCCGTCCAGAAAAAAAAGGCAGAACTGAGCGAGATCTCCATAAATCTCCAGAAAACAGTGCATGGAGTTTGCATCAAGGTACAGGATGGCAGCCTACGTCCTATTTTGCGGGAAAGTCAAAGGCTCATATTCCGTGTTAACAGTCAGCAATTCAGTGGGATCTTTGGTGTATCGCGTCTGGTCTGTTTCGGGTTTATTATTCTGTAAGGAAGTTGTTCTCCAGGGATACTTGTCACAGGGGGCGCTGTCTTATACTTTTTCTCATCCCTGTAAGCTGTCTGAGGTCTGGCGCGTCTGAGGTCTTCAACATTGGGCCTGTATCACAAAAGAAATAGAAAGTTTTCGTGTTTTCTTATTTTTGGTGTAATGATACCAATACACATTGAAATATCTTCATCACACAAACAGGCATCCGTCTTCTCTCAGTAAAATAAATGAAATAATAAATAACTGAATGGGTAAATAGATAAATAAATATAGTGAGGCAAGCCGATTGTTGATGGCCATTGATTATTGGTACGACAATGGGACAGATGGCCCTCGGTATCTAGGATTTATGCCGAATATTTTTCGCCTCTGGCGTTTTGGCCGAGCTGCTGTTATTATGCATTTATTTAAATTGTCCTTGGGCTTTGGCAGGACAGTGGAACACACGACATTCAATATCAAAGCTTCTCTGTTGTCGCCATGCCTATTTTATTTCTAAATGTGTTATTGGCAATTTGGCCGAGTGTTATATTGAACAGTTTATTTTGGCCATACTGTTTTGTAGGGCCATGGTGCAAACGGCCCTCAATACCATGGTATTTTCATTGCTACCATACCCTTTGCTGAAGTCAAAAGAAGGATTAATGTGATGTAATAATGTATTCTTGTCAACTCGGACAAAGGTCAATCCCACCGTTTACGGTCACAGAGGTGTGCACAGTGTAACATTCGGTAATTTGACTGGGCGTTGGATATATAAACTCACTGATCGCCTGTTATTATTCTATAGGGCATCAAGGACCTTTGTTCGCTTGAACATGACTACAGTATGACGTCCCCCTATGGGAATGAATCCCAGTGAATGAAACAACTATACTGGAGTTTTATACCGAGAAAATTACAAAAGTTATTTCAAGCGTGATATGTTATCAATATGACGGAATAATGGTAGTCATTTTGTAGAATTCAATTTGTTATACACGCTGCAAAAAAGAAAATGTATGCAGAGCTAACTTTTATTTTTGACAAGCTCCAAAGTAGACGACTAATTAAAATGGACAGACTTTAACAAGTCATACTAGTGTAATTGTGCTATTTGACCCTCCCCACATTAGGATCTGGCAATGATGAGAGATGAACTTCATATTCCCGGCCCCAAGGAGAGTACATATTACCGGCCTGCAGTTATAGAGCCACTCATTTGAACGTGCGCATCTGGTAAATGCAAAAATACCCAGAAAAACTAACCCGTAATGCTCGACGTCGTATGGTTTAAATTTTCCACCAAAACAATAAACCTAAATATATTTGTCAAATGACGTGTACAGAGGGTGAGCCTCGGGGACTAACAGTCCACCAACCGAATCCCATCATATACAGGTTATTACCTGTTATGCAAGAGGTTGAGGGCATCAGATGCCCTTTTAACTTTTGTTCTCGTGACCCCAGACGCCATAGCTGATTCTTTATTCTTTATTCCTCATATAATCCGACGTAAACAAACAGACACTTTTACTAAAATTATAGTAAGATGGTCCCATTCTTCCCACTTTATAAACTAAGTTCATTATGGTTATTCCTTTCTTGATGTAATAAGAAACAAACATTTATTGGTGTGCTCGACTGAAATTATTGGGTCGCCATAAAATTCAAGCTGTCGCCCAAATATCTGTGACTTCTCTGTATATTTACAGGAGTAAAACCAATAAAATTCGCATTAGAACACGAAGATTGACTGATGATTGTCCGAATTCTGAAATTAGGTATTTTTATTATTTATTTTTTCAGTTGAGGAATCAAGTAGTACTGAGGTCTGTATAGAGCACTTTACCCTATCTCTTAACATCGGGCCAGATGTCTTTACTCCACAACAATTTTACCTCGACCCCTTTGACCTAAGGTCATGAAATTTGGTTGTTGTCGTTGTTTATATGATATTATATATAGAATATCCCGGGTTTTTTGGACAATGGCGGCCAAACCGGGAGTGGCGTCATCAAAACTAGAAATCTCTCGAACGGTAGGGACTAGAGACATATGGATACCTTAAAACAAAGGCATTATTCGATGTCCAGCAGTGACGCCATCAAACCGGAAGTATAGGGTTATATCTCAGGAATGCTAATAGCTAGAAATGTGAGATGGATATCTTAAAGCAACAAGCGCGTATCGTAACTTCTCAGTGACGTCATAATGTGAAAATTTGACCAATCAGAATCAAGTATACTACCGCCATGTTTAATCACGTGAGAGTTTAATTTACAGCGAGAAGGATTCCGCAAAAGCAGTTCATCCCAATAATTGGAGAAATATTGCCGAGTATTTACATGGACGCTATCTGAAGACTGTGTAAGGGTAACTCAATTTTGATTTTGAGAACTACAACACCAATGAGCGACTTAACTTTCTCATACCCAGACTTAAAAATAATCTATGCATCATATACACATATATGTACACCTTACTAGATTCCCCAAACATACAATGTGTCCATTTATGTCCACATTTAGATTTGTGGCTCCCTAGATAAAATGATTTTTAGTTCCATTATAAGATTAAGTCACATATCCTTAATGTCTTTGAGCCAACTCGCGTGATTCAATAGATGTTAAAAGTGAATAATAGATTATCCAAACCCTGATATCATTTGTCCAAGACTTTATGGATGGCTGCTTTCCATATTAATATGTACTCCTCTATTATTATAACTCCTTCTAACTGTAGGGTATTTATAGACACCTGTAAAGAATCGCTAACCAGATTTGGTCATATGTCAGTTTGGTCTACAGAGAAAATAATTTAACATAACCAGTTTATCATTTATCTATAACAATGCATACATATACTATGCAACCATTATTTACCTCTACGCTATTATGAGGAAGAGAAAAATGGAAGATAAGTCGATAGACTGCAACGCGTATGCATATATCTTAGGTATATTATATTAAAACTATTTTTTTTCGTGTATTTAAGGCCCGGTAATTAAGTATACCGATGACATCATGGTGATGTTATTAAAGCGGGAGTGAGTTCAATGTATTCAATATCTAACTATAACCAATATGAACACAAGAACAAGAGTAAAGGGCTCCAATAATAGCATAATACATGGAATGGGTTCAACAACAGAGAGGACAGACAGCAAATTCAATATATAGTGTAATACATAGAGATATGTTGCTCCCTCTCCGGATCATTCCGAATCGCTCTCGATCGAGTTATCTCCCCTTTATTCAGTCCACTACGTTATACCGACGTCATGAGACATGGCGGTCACATACTTGATTCTGATAGGCCAAATTCTTGAACCTAATCTGGTTTTGTAAGTTCTCCTGCACCTTGCTCCCTAGCTCCCTGACCTTGAAAATGATCCACCCCTGATCATGAATCTGCTAATGCTCAAGTGTTAACTCACTTCCGGTGATTATTTCACTTCCGGCGACTACGTCGCTTCTGATGATAAAGTCCTTTCCGATCATTTTCAGATCTGGACCGGTGACGTCCGACGAGCATGTGCACAAAAGTTAATTTCTTCGAAATAAATAGCTACATATAATTGCAAGAGTTACAGCGATGCGGTTCTGACCGTCATAAATAACTCGGCATTCGGAGATATTTTGGGGTTTCTTAAATAGATTTTGAAATCGGAGAAAATTTGATCCACCAATCAGTGATACAAGATGGCTACTCATTTCTTGTCCTCAGATCTCCGTCAATCTGGGAGCAAGGTACGAGTCTAACTTAGTGGCTACCCTTTTTCCTATGTTCATATTGGTTATGTTTAGTATGTTTCTCATATTATACCATCAATCATTACAGTTGCTTCCCTTTTTACTTCATTAGATTGCCACCCAATCCACTGCGCATGCTCGCTATCACTAAGGAGATGGAGGCCAAAAATACACCTAAGTAAACATGCATGCGCCCGAATAATCTCACATGGAGAAAGAATCGACATACCACCGGTATTAAAATGTACAATATATATATATATATTTTGTTGTTGTTGAAATTTTGACTCTTGATGGGTAACAAGCCCTTATATAGTCAGGTGGCTTAGCGAAATTACCGTTACAGAGCGGATAAAAGCACCAAATTTTGCAAGTAGCTTCCTTTATGCTTATTATTCAATTTTAGCCTAGGAGCCCTCCTGAATTTTTCGGGATTTCCAAAATCCAAGATGGCCGACATATATGATAAAATCTTGGATTATAGGAGACACGACAAGGCCCCATAGTTCCAAAGTAAACGTCCTGGGGCCATTTAACCTGGTTTGGGGCATGCATAGCAATGCTTCCAATACACTACCATAATTGTATTTACTGTTTACCGCTGGAGGACGAATTTCGAGATATTGGAGTAGTATATAAAGGTGACATTCCCGCGCACTAAGGCTGAGGCTGATGACGTCATGTGGCCGAAGCTGATGTCATTTGCAGATCAAAGGTCACTTCCGGGTCAAAGGTCACTTCCGTTCCGGGGTCACGTCCGGATCAAAGATCACTTCCGGTGGCGATGCAGTCACTTCCGGCACCGGTTGATAGGTCCCTGGGTCAATGTGAATTGGCTTCCCAGTCACGTCAATGTTAATGGAGCAGTCGATCCGCTTGAATTACTGGGAATCTTTGGTCATCTCCGGGAATGTCCGGAGGGTAATTGACCTTAGAGGTCAATCCTATCTTGCCACGTCAATGTTCTAGCCATATATGTTATAGCCTCTCTAGCCAGCGAGAGAAGGAAAATCCCCATACATAGCAATAGACTTCGAGACTGCTGATAGTCCACCGACTGATACCGTAACAGAGACTGCTGAGAGTCTATCTACTGATTCGGAGAGCTTGATCTCAGATAGTCAACCTACATCCCAGGGAGAAGGGGAATCCCTATGACCCTGGTGGGAGTAGAACCAGCAATGCGGACACCAAAGGCTGGCACTTTATCCAATTGGTCGCGAGTCAGTATAATAGGAAAGATTGAAAATACCCTGATACATCTCAAGTACTAGATGGCGGGTCTCCGACATATACTTCTATGCCCAGCCAAATAGGCCCATTGGGAACCCACCCATGGACATTTTTTCTGTCTCATGCTGTGGAGTACGATGGAGGTGTCCCGAGGTTATTGGAGGAATTTCGCTGAAAAATTCTGACTGCGCAAGTGTGGTACATAGGCAGATGTGGGATGTACCTTTTGGTGTCTAGGTGGACCATCCGTGGTCCCAATGGGTCGTGTGAGGTGATGTGTCATACAATCCGACTGTTATGTAGTGGAATGCCGTCCATCTGCGCGCATGCGCATACAGAGAATAGTACAAAAGAGGCATTTGATTTGATTAACCGTAAAATGACCCAACTATAGTGTGAAACAGCTCAGTTGTAGCAATATCTGCTTCGAGCTAAAAATAATCGCTTTGAAAAAGAGGCATTTGATTTGATTAACCGTAAAATGACCAACTATAGTGTGAAACAGCTCAGTTGTAGCAATATCTGCTTCGAGCTAAAAATAATCGCTTTGAATTTGACGAGTAGCATTGACTAAATTGAGCAAGAGTTTCGGATGACCCTATGTCTGCAATCTTGAATTCCTGAATTGTTTTTCTAGCTGATGATTATATGAATAGAGCCAAACTAGGTTCATAAATAGACAGATCGATCTGTATTGTGAATAGACTTTGAGAAATTGTTACTTTCAACTCCCATGTAAATACAATACCTTGAATTATATAAGCAAAATGAAAATATGAGTCCCATATGAACCCACGTGGTCATCATTTTGAAGTTAACAATTGTATTCGCAGTTGAAGATTATGCCAACAGAATAAAATGTGATAAGCTATGGTGTTATTCTGCTCAATTTAAACAAGTTTGTACCTTGTCTGAAAATAATACCATGCATTATACGAGTAACATGAAAAAAATCAGGCATTTCCGGATGGCTACTTGTAGTCGCCATTTTGAATTTAACCATCATTTTTAATCTGAAGACAAGCAATCAGATTAAAAATGGACACAAGGTATTTGGCTATGATGTGAGATCAAGAATAATGCCTTGATCAATATGAGCAACATGAAAAAGTATGATTTCAAATGGCCCCGTATGGCTGCCATTTTGAATTTCACTATTAAAATCTCAGGCATATGTAAATAGATTTAATATGGGCGTAAGATGTCAGGCCATGTTCCGAGTTCTCTCGGTTCTGATACATTTGAAAAATGAGCTAAGAATATTACAATGAACTATAAGCACAACATGAAAACGAGTGATTTCATGATGACCCTATATGGCCAGCTGTTTGAATTTGAGCATCAATTCTTAATGGCTGCAAGATATTCCACTATGGTCAGAGATCTCTCGGTTTCGATAATTTGGACAATGAGCTAGGAATAATGGCTTGAACTATACGAGCAACATGAACCGTTTGATTTTCAGATGACCCCATATTACCGCCATTCTGAATTCCACCATCAAATATGGATCATAGGGATATGTAAATAGATTCAAAACGGACAGAAGATTTCAGGCTATGCATAGAGAACCCTCGGTTTTGATAAATTTGCCCAATCAGCTAAGAATGCTTTGAACTACTCCAGCAACATGAAAAAGTGTGATTTTCGGAATACCCCAGGTTCGCTATTTTGAATTAAACCATCATATTTTGAGCTGAAAATTATGCAAACAAATTCTAAATAGATGTAAGGAGTTAGACCTTGATGTGAGATCCACTGATGTTAACAAATGATCAGAGAATAATGCATATTATATGAACAAACTGTAGAGGTGTGACTGACGGGTAACCCCACATGATCGCCATTTTGAATTAACGCATGTTGGTTAATCACTAGAATTATGGAAATGGGCTAAAAATTAGCTCAATATAATATTCCATATATATATATATTCCCTTCCACCTTGAACCCTACCGCACAAAGAACTAGTTTAGCATGGGTATCCATTTTAACAAACAATGCCATCAAAAGTTACATTTGGCGTCCTTGGTCGGTCGTCTACATCTGAGTGTAAAGATCATGGCTAAATTCAAAATGGTAGCAATGAGGTGCCCTCAGAAAGTAGCATTTGTCATTGTTTTCCGTCCGTTATTTATTACATTTCTTGCCCACAAGTGCATAAATTAATTTATTTAGCCTACATACTCATTCTCCATCGCACTGGTATTTTAAGAGAAAAATCGTTGAAAAAAACATCGGCGGAAAAATGTCTTCCGACCAGATGACGTCACCGTGATGTCATCATGATGGTCATCTTGATTTTTTTGAAAGCATTTTATGGT
This sequence comes from Hanleya hanleyi, assembly GCA_036873755.1. NCBI lineage: Eukaryota > Metazoa > Mollusca > Polyplacophora > Lepidopleurida > Hanleyidae > Hanleya > Hanleya hanleyi. The sequence continues at coordinate 29,996 of JAVTVY010009321.1, read as the reverse complement.
AGACGTTGGTTAAAGTATATAGTATAGAAAGTTTCAATCCTCTAGCCCGGGGAGTAACGAAAATTGATAGGTAGCGAACACCCCTCCCCCCATCTTCCCAAGAATGCAATTAATAGACTCAAAATACCCCGATTCTGATTATAGGTTTCAGTTGCTGGTAATAATTAGCTATAGGTAATGTGTATATTTGTAACAAATCGGATTCAAACACCTCAGTAAGTCATAATTTGATAGCAATTTGGTCTTCCTAAGCCGCAGAGAGCAAGAAAATCGATATTTTATCATCTGTGGCGGCCATCTTGGATTTGTGTGTTTCACGTGAATTCTATAGGAAAGTCAAGAGGGCTCCTAGGCTGAAAATTATCAGCAGCCCTTAAGGAAGCATCATGCAAAATATGGCGCTTTTATCCGGCCTGTAACGGTAATTTTGAAAAATGACCCTAAGCCACCTGACTATTAAACGCGATAATGCGGGATGAATATCCCTCCCAAGTTAAATGAATAAAGCATCAGATTCAAACTCCCAGGACCGGAGATAATTTCTCAGCTATCATTACTATCGATGAGAGTGAAGTCGAGAATACTAAATAGAAAGATACCTGAAACAGCCATATATTTGCTTTTTCTTTTAAATATCAATCTGGATTCTGCCCGAATTTTCTTCAGGGAGATATATTTTCTAACACATTCAGCCGAAACACACTCCTTTATTTTTCTTATTTTTTTTTTTTACTCGGCCACCTTGAATTGGAGCCATCACATAGTTGTATTAATTTCAATGTCATCACAGAGCGATGTGATTTCAGTTTATCTATTTATATGCCGTTTCGATATGAGTTCAAAACAATTCCAAAATTCCATTGAACTTCGAAAGAAATTAAATGGATGCCAACGAAGTCTGGCTTAAGGAATCCAGACATTCCTTCTATATATGCAAAACTATAAGGAAGTAACAACATGTACACGTTTCACTGCAGGACCAGGTTGTCACCTCTGGGGCTCTGTTTAATTTATACAATTGTGCAGATTTCTATGTCATTTATTCACATCATCATGGGCACAATTCTCTTAATCTCCAATATATATAATTGTACAAATTTCTTACGTCATTTATTTAAATCACTTCTATTTTCTTAATCTTTTGGTATATAATTGTACAGATTTCTTACCTTTATTTACATCATTGCAATTCTTCAATTTAGTCTGTTTTACGGCGCATTTAAGCCATGCATGTATAGCATGTTGAATAGTTCTTAATTGTTATCGTCACTGTAATTAGGCACGTTGTGCCTGTTGCGATCGATGTTGAATAAATAAATAAAATTAGGATTGTTATCAAGAGAGTCTGGCGGAAGAGTAGGTCGGTTGGGGGAGGGGGCTTCTAGTGTAGTGATTGCGGAGGACAAACTGTCATCACTCAATATAGCACCACTGAGATAATGAATTACTTAACTTTGGTATGTTTCTAGCGTTGTGATAGCGGAGAACAAAATATCATCACTCAATTTTGTATAGCTGCCTCACACAATCACTGCGGGGGGTCATCGCCATCAGTTAATGGATAACCGTTTATTTCAGGAGAACTATTCATCATCAGCGTTCGAATTTGGCATACCCGGTAATTATTCTGAACTGTTGTTCTGGTTGCTGAGGCTCATTTAATAAAAATATAACAAGCATTAAATCCTACACTTCAATTTAATAATTTAATCCTTTAACAAAGAGCTGCGCTTGTAGCACCGACAGATGCACTGAGACGCTGTTCGCGCAGCAGTTCGTTCATTCTCTCTCTAGCTATCTCTTTAGCCTAGAAAATATGTTTAGTCCATGATTGAACTATTTTCGACCTGCAGTTGCAAAATTATCATAGATGTAAGCATAATGGTCCTTTCTTAGAATAGTAAGATCATTTTATCCATATTTATCATATTTTCACCTAAAATCGTTTTGTATTCACAAAATCGCGTTTTTCCGCCGAACTGTGACATTTTTAAATTAACGGAATTTCTAGGAGTAAAGAATGGACGACCATAATAAATAAACAGTTTTCAGTTAAACTTTTACATTACCCGAACTATGGAATTGAAAAAAGGACTTTGACAAGGCAAGAAAAAGGGTGTAAAATATTCTATGACATAATCAATAATACTAGTGAGCCTTTTAGTACAAAAGCAGCCGAAAAATGGAATAATATAATTGAAACGCAAATCGACGTGAACTGGGAAGATGCGTTCATAAGTAATGTCACTACTACCAAGAAAACAAAATTAAGAGACTTCCAATATCGAATACTACAAAGAACATTATGTACAAATAGTTTTTTACATATAATTGGGAAAAGAAATGACAACCATTGCTCTTACTGCGCATCAGAAAAAGAATCGATTGAGCATTTGTTCTTATTTTGTCCTGTTGTACAAAAATTATGGTTCGATTTGCAGATATGGCTGAATGAAACAGTAAAAATTCGCGGTGATCTCTCAAAACTTAATATAATAGCAGGTTGGGGTAGATCGACATCAGCACTTCCTAAATACTCTGATGTTGGTATCAAAACGATATATATACAACAATAAATTTAAGAATTCCACGTTAAACTTCAATATACTTCTAAACAAAATTCAGCACCAGTACCAAATTGAGAAGACATTATCCTCCATAAATGACACTGAAGAACTATTTACTATGAAATGGATTTCAGTTAAAGACTACTTTGAATAAATGGACTTTGACTAACGCCGTCGACATAATCTTTATCTATCATCGTTTACCAAAAATGGGCAACTACTTCTTTTTATCTCAAGATATCAAATTTCATATTAAAGATTTCCTTGTTTATATCTTCACCAGTTTGTTTGATGAAAACACATTTTTGCTTTATATAAATATTTCCTATATGTACGCTGAATTATATATTATATTTGCATCTTTCTACGTGGAGACGTTATCCCAGTGTAATATATCTGTTGATAATATTTAGTTAAACATTGAAAACTGTTTATATAGAATGGATAAACCGATATCAATGCATGTATATAATCTTAAAATAGTATTGTGTGTATTCTATTGAGAGACACCACTTCAGAAATTCCGTTGTATGTGTGTTATATGTATCGTTGTGTATATATGTATTGCGTGTACTTGTATGCACGATTTCGTATCGTGTAACGTCATGTTTGATAATGTAGTATGTATGTTTATATGTATATATATTTTCATTGCATTAATCAAAAAAATAAAAAATTCTAGGAGTACAATCCTGAAATAATTTTTTATTATTTGACGCATCTTTGCAAGTTTTCAAATGAAATACACCGGGAGAGTAGCAAAACTTGCGCGTTTGAGTTTTTTGTTAAATAAATTAATTTATTAGTTTCATATTCCAACTATCAATTTATCATTAAAAGTACGTTTGATCGTGGTAATATCAGATATTGATATACCGAACTGTGGGCCTAACCTGTATTATGTTCGCACATAATGGGCCATCGTCATATTGATAAGCAGACGTGTCCTTCTAGCATACCGGGTAGATTTACCTATCACACGCTAATTCACCCATTTCTATCTATGGGATATAGGTGGCATTAAAGGCTATCTCGCTCTCGAATTTATTAAGTGAAAATATCAAAGCGATGATCTTACTCGGGTTTTATGACGGAGGACGAATCAAATGGGATAGTCGTTATACAGGACAGATGTGCCAATTTCCCACCGCTTATTATATAGTGAAGAAGGTTACACTCCTTGCAACTGACAAAACAACACCGACCCGTCGATAAAAGGCCACTTTTTACTAACCAAGCAGAGGAAGGTTTAGTATACAAAAACGGGAATTCTCATACTTGAAATACCTGATTCTTATAGGAAATGAGTTAAATTTACCCATTCGTTATTTTGTTGTTATAAGGGAGTTACCGATAACAGGAAACACCTCTGGTTCAGCTAGAAGCTTTCATGTACCATGCTCAGGTCCATACAACCGGAAAAAGTTACATAGAGAACGAAATGACTTTGGGCCAAAGTCTATCAATGTGGTGTGCAGATTAAAGGGTACCCTTGGTGCACATACCCACTCAGCGGGAAACTACGCCTTAGTATCATAGAGAATGGTTGTACCGGTACCAGGTTTTCCCCCTTCATTTCTAATCTTTCTATGGCCGCCAATTTGCATACAAGCGTCTTATCCGTCACTCAATATTCAGCCGTCGTCCGTTGAAGAATTCCCGCGACCATAATCCAAAGACCTATTCCATACTCCATATAACAGCATCAGCAACAAATAGAAAACAAAATGATGATTTTTGTTGAAAAGTCGTTATCCAGAGAATGATATATCTCAGTCACGCTTTGATTGTGACTGTTCATATGAAGACCTTAAGGATCTTAAGGTACACGGGTGTATACGGCCCCTATAGCTTCGCTACGTGAAATCGCCAAATCGACTTCGACTTTCACTACGATTTCGACTTTTAGTAAGTCGAAGTGGCGAAGCGATGAATGGCTGCATCAGGCTTCCATACTTTTGTCGTAAAGTAGACGAGGTCCATATCACATAAGACTTCGGAGGTGGCACGTGAGATCGATGCTCGAAGAATTTAAGGATTCTAGCTGGCCTCACTTGCTTGCATGCTGCGGGCAAGCGAGATAGGTCCGAATATATAATCTTTTCATACATTTCCGGAATAAAGTTCTTTATCTTCCATCTCATCAGGCACTAGGGAACGGTTCTTATTGGCGTGAAAGCGAATATATTTTTTGTGATACTACGGAAATTAATGTAGCAGCTGTAATATTTGTCAGAGATAGGGTTAGCTTATTCACAAAATTTAGCGCGAGCGAAGAATTCAGTGGAAAGCAAACGAAAGCGGACGGAATTAGTTGATTAGGGTCTGATATCGTGTATTTCCATTTATTCGTTAATCTATATTTTCTGTAAGTTTTCATACGGTTACAACGTACGATGGATGTCGGTCCGCCGTTTGTTCGTTTCGGGTCTGATATCAATTTGTCGGACTCGTTCTCTCTTGTTGGCAACCAGTTATTTCGCAGATAATGCCAGGCATATTGATAATAATGTGGTATTAGCAGAGATATGGTGAAGACCGACCTCCGTCCGTTTCTCGCATTCGAAATAAAACTGATTTAATCTCTGGTATTGTCTCCCTGTGTTCTTGATGAAGCTCTGGGAGGGATGGCTCCGTGGTAGATCAGGGAGTTGACACACTCATGTCAAGTCGGTCCGTGCTTGAGTAACAGATCATGTTTGTAAGGAGCACTCTAAGGAGCTCTAAGGGATGATCGCCCGGACAACGCATCTTAACTATTGGGGGAAACTCTGGGAGACCGAACACCAGGCAAGGTTCACAAATCTAGCCAACTACACTCGGGGTACATTACATGGAGAAGCTCTACTCGTTACCTTTGGTAATTGAGTAATTATGTTGATTTGGGTGGAGGTCGAGGTCGTGAAGAAAAATTTCTAAAGTCCCTGGACCCCCTCCAACCAATTAACAATGGTAACGAGCCCCTGTGCACACATGTCCACAAGGCAGGGGACTGCACCCGAAGCTGTGCTATGGTTGGCCATCCCTGCCAGAATTCGTCATTTACAGGATGCCTGTAAATAATATATACCATGGTCTAAAATGCCAAGCCTGCCATAATTCGTATTTACAGGGTGCCTGTAAATGCCAAGCCTGCCATAATTCGTATTTACAGGATGCCTGTAATTATTTTGTACCATGGTATAAAATTGCCACAATTCGTATTTACAGGATACCTGTAAATGCCAAGCCTGCCATAATTCGTATTTACAGGATGCCTGTAATTATTTTGTACCATGGTATAAAATCGCCAAGCCTGCCACAATTCGTATTTACAGGATACCTGTAAATGGCAAGCCTGCCATAATTCGTATTTACAGGATGCCTGTAATTAATTTAGCCGTAAGTCGTAAATTTACGCCTTCTTATCATTTCCACCAATGATATGCGCTTTTACAAATTTGGTGCCGGGTTTTACGCAACCTCCAAACAGGGCTATCTCCCCTCCTGTCAGTCGATCGACCCTGCCCTCAGTAAATTATACAGGGGGGCGAAACATTCGCCCTGGCAGTCTCCGCACAGTGTGTCTTCACCACGCCATGTAGCCTATGTCAAAACTTAAAAGTGCGAGATTATCCGAACTGTTCGGTATCGCAACAACTTGAATTAACCAGAATTAATCAAGTGCAGCACATCTGTACTTAAATAACTGTTCGTCTCTTTACAACAACAACATTTGGACTACATCAAGGCATGGAGCCTAATATAGATTGAGAGATTTTATGACCGCTTATCTTACCACATGCATGGTGGGCTGACTGACCAGGCTTTCAGGGACTCCCAGCTAATTCCGCAATGTTCCGCGGTGGTATGAGTATGTTTTAGGGAGTTAAATCATGATAATGTAAATGTGTTAAAAAGGCGATTTTCGCTCGTGTGAGCACCCTAATCGAATGTCAATATGTAAAGCAGCCAGCCATCTCACCAATGTGTCCATTCATATTATCCGGACGTCTCCGGAAAATATTTTATTTTACGAGAACAATTCACTCAGCTTGAATATATATGTTCATTCGTCCATATATCTGGATGTAGTGGACGAATTTCAATGTTTTTTTGCACCAAAAGGCATTTCCCAAGCCTGATTTCCTGGCTACCATGATTTCCAACTAGAGCCATTATTTACAGATTGGTCGGTTTACGGTTGGTGGTAATTTATCTCCGCCCAGATTACTGTAACCAGTGTTGAAAAATGGACCAGAGTTTTAAGACATCAAGTGCATTGATTGCTGTCAGTGGCCAGACCTGAACACACAGGACAGGGTCACAGCAATAAAACCAACAGTGTCAACAGATTAAGACCTCATTATCTAGCCTGCTTGCTTTGATATTTCTTTGAGCAGGGTTCTAAGCGGATTAAACACAGACGGTGATAGATGAGACTGATAAGATGTTATTCCCCCCTTCTTTTGTAGGCTCCATGATCAAGGCTAATTCACATCTGCAAAATTATATATCCTCGTATTTAGTATGTGGACTGTTTTTGGCTGGTAAAATTCAGGTTTTGTGAAATGAGGTTTTGGTACATGGCTATATATAAATTGACTGAGGGTAGGGTCGATCGACAGGCAGAAGGGAAGATGACCCGGTTTGGAGGTTGTGTAAAGCCCGGCACCAAATTTGTAAAAGCGTATATCATTGGTGGAAATAATAAGAAGGCGTAGATTTACGACTTACGGCTAAATGAATTACAGGCATCCTGTAAATACGAATTGTGGCAGGCTTGGCGATTTTATACCATGGTACAAAATAATTACAGGCATCCTGTAAATACGAATTATGGCAGGCTTGGCATTTACAGGCACCCTGTAAATACAAATTATGGCAGGCTTGGCATTTTATACCATGGTATATATTATTTACAGGCATCCTGTAAATGGCGAATTGTGGCAGGGATGGCCAACCATACTGTGCTATGTGTGGGACCCCCTCCTCCACCAAGACTCAATTTATTCCACTTACACGACCCGCCTATTACCGGTGTCACACGGAACACCGACACACGACGACAAAATAGAGCAACACAGCTTGATTATGGATTAAATTGATATGTTTACTGACATCGTTCCTATAAATATCATTGAATCATTGAAATTAGCACAATACGCAGTTTAATATAGCGCAAATTTACTGCGTAGGCCTATATGCACTCGGCACAAGTATATTCACATGTATCATTTGTCATTTTAATTCTATATGTATTATCCTTGTCACCTTCATACATAATCCGCTGTATTTCCTTGATATCACGTGTGAACCTTTTAACGGTCATCGGATATATTGTTGAAATATAGGTGCGCCAACTGGAGAATGGTGAATGCCGCCAGATTCATTCTTCAGAAGTATACGACTCGTGATAACCTTTCCGACCAACTCGAAAGAACGAACATGACTTACTAATTGTATTCATACCTGGTAGTTTTATACTGGTTCATGTACTAGTAATCATTTTACCGTGATCTCAAATGTCATTACACTGAGCAAAGTTAGTCATTTTACAGACCATAACGAGTCGGTTGACGTACCCAGTCACAGCGATCCAATTGACTCACCCAACTAAGTCATTTTACAGACCATTACGAGTCATTTCAGGGACGCAAAGTGAGACAATTGACTCACCTAAGTCATATTGCGGACCCAAAACAGTATATTTGAGTCATTTACGGACGCAAACTCAGTCAATTGACTCACCCAAGTTAGTCATTTGACCGACCCAAAATGAGTCATTTTACTTACCTATATACTGAAGTCATTTTACAGACACAAATGAGTCATTTTACGAAACTAAAGTGAGTGAATTGACTCAACCAAGTTAGTCATTCTTCCGACCCAAAATGAATTAGTTTAATCATCAAAGTGAGTCATTTTACAGACTCAAAATGGTCCAAAAGCCAAAACAAGTAATTTTACCCGCCTAAGCCAGTCATTTACTTTTATTCAAGTGTCATTTTACTCACCTGTGTGAGTCACATTATGATGCGTGCATACGCGCGCCTCCTCTCCCTTTCAAATAATCGCGTTTAATATATTTGGTGATGAGTTTAATTTTTTTTTAATTGAGAAAAAACTCATATTAAACATATAAGCAGTATGTAGGGGATTGCATTGTAATTCGTCAAATTGTTTCCAAATAGTGAATAAGTTGCTCAAACTACAGTTCCTCTTCAAATAATTTCTAGAGGAATACACACTGATTTTCAGGTCTCATTCAGTAAAACTAGCACATGGAAATACTACACACATTGTGTATGAGAACATAATGTAATCGAAAATAATAATTTTGTTCTGATTATATTTCCAAATATATTCAAAAATATGTTGGTACACTCTGAGTGTTATGTATAGTTTCGATTTGTCAGACTTGCAAGGAGAAATAAACCTGTGATATACGATATATAGTTTATACAATCTGGATTCAGAAGAACTATGTAAACTGAAATATAAATGTAATTTAAAACACTCCAACCTGTAGACACCCCGACACAAAGGCTTGTTGTCCGTCTATTATCCAGGCGAAGCAATCGAGTTTTCACATAAACAATTTTCCAATGAAAACTTATGTAAGTGAATTAAGTGAGTCAATATTGAGCTTCGTGGCGTTTATCTACAACCGCATAGGTTATATCTCATTCATATCACTGTATTACATTATATTCTTCTCCATGTCGTTTCTTGGCAACCCCCAGAGCACGATGAATATAAAGTAGAAATGGTAAATAGACATTTGTTTTCAATAAGACAAAATCTGTTACCTATAACCCTGACGGTTTCGAATGAAACCGAATTGATCATGGCCGCTCGTGGGGGTTCGTAACTGTACACTAAAGTACGGTATTATAACATTCTAAACTGCGAAAGGCGATTCGGAATTGGAATCGTCTCTGGTGTATACAAGCGCCATGTTTCGCGAATGCGATATATACCATATAATTTTCAAAATTGTCTGATTAATCGCACCATGGAGTATAGTAGTCTCCATGATCGCACTGATATATTGCAATTTACATATACCAATTGCTGTCACCGACAAAGGGCCCCCTAAGTGGGTGAGCAGCATGAGATTTGTACCAGGTCTGTTGCCACGAGAGCAAGATTAATTTCCTCTACATGATGGCTGTTGGGAATAACGGACTCGCACAGTAAAGTACAACAGGAAGGGCTTTTTGGGCCGTTTTTGCTGGCGGTGACATCATGGTGCGCATGTGCACAGAGGGGGTAGTAGAGAAAGCGCAATTTTCGGCGCATTGTGGGTGTTTTCATTGGTTCAAATACAGCGTACATGGTGTCGGATTGAAGCTCTACTGGTGTAGAATAAGACTGCTGTGCAGTCGAGTAGTAGAGAAAATGCATTTTCGGGTGCGCATGAAATATTTTGGACGATAAAGAACTATCCTTGGTTAAACTGTCGCGTGCTTGGTACCGTATGGAAGCTCGTGATGTAAAATAAGACTGGGTTCTTTCAAAGTTGACCGATGAAGTCACGGTACGGATGCGCATTTGAAGAGTAGTAGAGAAAGGGCATGTAGAGAAAGGGCACTGGGGATATAGCGCACATGCGCATGGTGTGGGTTGTAGGCCCTTGGGTGTAAATAATATACAGTGTACTCAATCCAATTACATGTCACGCGACTGTGCCAGCATTAGTTCTAAAAAATTCACTGAGTAAATTGGATGCGCTCTCGAAACTAGGATGCTCAGGATTCGGACCGTATTGTACGCCTCTCTGGACGCTATTAGTCCCACGCTCAGGCAACCCGTTCACTTCTCAGCCACACTAGCATTAACGCACACCAGACCACTTCAACTTGACGGAGCATCTCGTACGCGCTTTCCCAGACGTGCTCCCAAGATCTTCCTACACGTCTATGATGAAAGAGTCGAGATCGTCAAAAACATCGGTGATGTGTGCGATAGTTACCCTACACAACTGTCATTCGTCAGTCTCCTTGTGGCTGGAGGACATTCAAACGGGTATTGTGTGGTGAACTGGAAGGCGACCTCATTGATGTGGGTCAAAAGGTCTACGTCCGGCGCAGTCTCTTCTTTGATGGACTGACTCTGATGAATGGGCCCACCATGCATTTCACCCTTCATCCTCAGCTATGGCTCGCTCTCGAACATGCCGCGGTGGATGTGGACGAAGTGTTACTCGATGACGGCCGGTCTGTCAACGAATTGGTCTTTGGGCGAAAACGTACCGAAAAAAAAACCATTATCAAGATAAGAACTTCGGTATAAATAATGCACAGGGCCCATTCCCGTATCAGTCGTCGCTATGAAGTGTTGAGAGGAGGTGTTGGATACATTGTATTACAGTCCGGAAGCGTAAGGGGCAATGCCCTCTATCGTGCTGTCAGACCCCAGCACATCCGTCGATATCAAGTGCAAGCCTGGTTAAATACCCATGACATCTATTATTAACATCAAACTGCCTGTCGCCATTTTTCATCGTCGGGGACATGGGCAGCCAATGGCAAACTGACTTTGGTGGACATCAGTGCGTTTGCTAAACATCGCGACGACTTTGGCCTGCATCTATATCCTTCGAAATGACAATCCGGACGAAAACGGGAGAGAATCTGCTCGTTCGAGCAGATTTTCAACACCAAGCGCAAACAGTCTTACTGAAAAACGGAAGAAGAGACGGAACTCCTCAACAAACTCTTCCAACAGTTTATGAAAATCCACAAGGTGTTATTCTTTCTTACATACAACGCCTCGGTCGAGGAAAGGTTCATTCGCACCTTTAAAGGCCGGATGTACAAACATTTTACGGCCAAAAATACACGGCATCAAAAGTACATCGATGTGCTCCCGAAACTGGGGTACAATCGGGCCTATCATTGCTGTATCCAGAGGGCCACCCATCAAAGTTCAAAGGCAACAACCCCTGCCACGTCCACGTCCATATAAATTCCAGCGTGGCGATCTAAACGGACCCACAGGTCCTACCAGGTACACACACTTTCACGACCGACCCAGCCTATCACGGTACAGTCGATCCCTATAGCGCAGGCCCAGCCTACTAAGGTACGACCGACCTCCTCGCCATCTTCTGGTAAGCGTCATGTGGGCCCGAACCAAATTTAGGAGAGCGAGTTACCACGCCAAAGTATACAACTCCCAACAACGAACTCCCACTGATAACATCCCTTTACTTGCCTCATTTCCGGTCCGACGGGGTCAGGCAAGACGCATTTCGTCTCATTCGACACGCCGACAGCGGGAGTACGCTTCCCGTCGCCCGGGTCCGGTGGTGTTAAGGGGGAATGACAGGCGGCGAAAGCGACGATATCCAACGTCACCTTTGAGAAAGGCCTGCCCAGACTGCCGGACTTGGAACCAGATACTTTGGTCGTCGTCAATGATCTCATGGCGGAAATTGGCGGCTTAGCATACTATACTTTGTGCAGAATTTGTTCAGTAAAAACAAAGAGCATTAGAACATCAGGTTGAATGCCTATTAAATGGTGGTGTTCAAAAATCCCACAGACACCTCTCAACTGACATTCATGGCGACATGTATGTACCCTGGCCGCACCCGGAGAAGCCTTTGAAGATGCGACCACACCCAGCACAGTCCTGACTTGGTCCTGACTATTTTACTTGGGTCGGATCCCGCCCTCGTGTGCAGTATACGTGAGATTGGACGCCAGGCAATGTCGCACTGACTCCGGCTCAGAAGATCAATTTGGCACGACACAAGACAGATCTTCGTATCTTAGTGCAAAAGCGAATCCCGCGAGCACAAAAGAAAAAGATCTTACAGAAAGGCGGATTTCTCGGGATATCTTAGCGCCAGATTTTACAAGCGACAGTGATAAATTATACCAGTACAATCAGGCTATCCAGCGATACATCACGTTGATGGGCCAATACACTACCCCTCAGGTGAACCAATCCCACCGTCCGTCACACAGCCACCACACCTCGCCCCACAGCCGCCGTTACCAGGCAAACCAACATCACCCACAGAAAAAGAAACGAAGAGCATATCTGCGTCGTCCAGAGTAGTGGTTAGTTGACGAAACAGTTGAAAGTAGTGGTGCCCGGCACCCACATGATGGATTTGGTGGACGATAGTTTGCCTCAACGCACGTCACAGGTGGGCTCCAAAGGATGGCAGGCTTTTGCACAAGGGTTGTTAGTCAAGCAAGCCCCACAAGATATAGTGGGGAATCCACAGCGTTGGGACTGGGTGCAACAGTAGCAGCAGATATCCGTGACATCGCCCCAAATGCCACGGCGATCGAGATCCGTGACACACTCTCGCCGACAATCCACTATCCAGAATTAGGATTTTTATTAATACGAGGGCCTGACGAGGGATAGGAAAGTTGTCACGTTTGTCTGTCCGGCAAAAGGCCGACACGGAGATCACGTCACACAAAGTTTTAATCACGTACTCTATCTACCATTCCGGCAGACCGACATGCGCTCCATCAAAATTGGTATAAGGAACGACTCCGGACAATCGATCGCATTCAAACGATGAAAAGTGGTGCTCACACCGTCATTTTTGCCCAGGCACGATCACCGAAATTTACATGATAAAGTGGTACCTTTACAATACACACAGCTATGCGAACTATCACAACAAACAAGCTGGGGGTGGCACCCCGTTTTTAGTGACACACGAATTGGGGAACCTGCTTGGAAGCATCGTCAAAACTTGCCTCCCGCTCGTGACGCGTGGAGCCAAAGCTCTCTGAAGTAGCGTGGAAGACGTGAGTGATGCCTTCAACGGTGTCCCTTTCATTCAATATTCAGCCGTCGTCCATTAAGGAATTTCCGCGTCTTTAATCCAAAGACCTAATTCATAAAACAGCACAAAATACAGTAAACATAGGCTAGTTTCCTGTAAGAGATAATCGCTCAACCGTTTTCAATGATGCCGGCAAGACGTCATGATGTTCCAAAAATATCAAATCCGTATTGCTGATCAGTATTCTTAAGACGTTATCTAGAGACTGATCTATCACAGTCACGCTTTGATTGTGACTGTTCATATGAGCACCAGGAGGATCTCGTAGTACATGGATTCATCGGGCCCCTAACGTCGAGCCAACGAAGCAGGAGGAGTCTTGGTCGCCCATGCGAAACGAGCCATAGGAAATAATAGACCTGCATCTATGATATCGAAACCGGGGAAATCTTTGGGAAAACATGGCGTCCATCCATCCAAAGTCGTGTCCATGTACCACAGCGAATTTGAATTGTGGAGCAACCCGCGATGTAGACCAGCGCCGAAAACGGTGAATGGGTGGAACATCTCCCTCTCCCCATCATGACGGGGTCTATCGAGTCCGTCATCACATTGGGTACGTCGTAAGTCGTAAATGGATCTATGGGGAATGCAACATACACGACAATGCCCCGGTGGGTCCAGTTAATCTCTGGCTTCACTAAATGTTCCAGCAGGTGGACGTGATCCAACCTTGACCAACACGTATTCCTAATCGTGTCTAGATCGAGATGTTGTACGGCCGAGCAGCCTAAAAAATATCACTCGCCGAAAGCCTTGTTCTGTCGGGACACCCCAAATGGAAACGGTCGACATTGGCGGATGGGTAAAGCGAACAGTCGATCGGTGGATCTCATGGGACGTCTTCAATACAAGCGTCTAGTTCGTTTTTCAAAATTCTGCCGTTGCCCATTAAGAATTTCCGCGTCCATACTCCAAAGACCGAATTCATATAACAGCATTAACCAAATTCAATAAAAACAATCATAGTATACATAAACATACGCTAGCTTCCTGCAAGAGAGAAGCGGTCAACAGTTTTCATCATTATGTTCCAAAAATGGGTTTCGTTGCAAAGTCGTTATCTAGAGAATGAATGAGTGAGTAGGACACGAGAGTGCCCACAGTTCCCATTATCCTGCCAAGCCAAGCCAAGCCAGTACATGTTATCTAGAGAACGATGCATCTTAGTCAAGCTTTTGTTGTGTTTGTTCATATGAACACCAGGGGGATCTTGACGAACATAGGTTCACACGTCCCCTAGCCCCGGGTTAAGCGGAATTAGACACAAGTTACGAAACGTAACGCCATCCACATGCGGATCTGTTCATGTCACCTCTAGAACGGTGTGCCTATTAAACTTCGACTGACGCGTGCGACACCGGCCTTTGCTTTTCTGGCCACCTGAGAAGCACACGGCTATAAAATCGTCACCCAAGAGGCAGTCTTGTTTGTCCGCAAAGCGAAATTGAATCTAGTCGTGCAGTTGGGTTACACCACAGCCGTGGAGAGCAAAGTGGTTTCCATCCCGGCTCAGAATTTGGTCACCAACAAAGATTATTTATTCCTGATCTGCTCGAGCGACTGAGGAACGCCAGTTTCAACGGGGCGCATGCGGGTAACTTTCTAAGCCCGCAAGAGGAGGACAGCAGATTCCAGCACTGTCCCTTCAACCGGATATTAGACTACTTAAGTAAATTCGGAGTTAATAGAACTCTTTGTGACAACGTGTCATATCGACCAGGAGCAAAGGAACCTCATACATTGGGATGAGACGTTGTTCTGTTTCGACCTCACTCCGACCTTAGAAAACGAACATCCGGTGAGCCCTGTCAAGAAAGGCAACTGGTGCCTGGAAATTCACTGTGAAACCCAGGGGTCGTTGAGTACAAATTGGAATGGTTTTGAACTGGTTTAAGCCAGCTTGCATTATAAAACTAGTGTCGTGGGTCGTTTCATCAGACACTGAGAACCACCACGCCAACAAGTTCATGTGTACGACCAGCTCGAATCCATTTATGCTCCCGAAGCACTTACGCCGCCAGAGTCTGCCAGCCACAACGCAAATTACACCGCCGTGAACGGTTACAACGTGGACCAGCGTCAAATGAGGAATATGACGAATGTGAATACCGCTTCAAACACCTGTCAGTTGCAGTGTAATGTGAAATTCATACACACTGGGGGATGGAAGAGCCCACCGTCGAGTAACCGGTCCGACCGCCTTTCATTCAGTATAAATGTACGATTTGAGAGGAGACGTTTTCTCGACTGCACCACTTACACCACCATGAATCTGCCAGCCATGGCCCCGTTGTCCCATATATCTGTACCATCTGCAGGGAGTCGTTTCAGCGCCTCGATAATTTACATGGCTAAATATGGTTACTCCATGGATCAGCGAAGGAGGAATGTGAGGGTCGAGGACTCCGCTTCAACGGATCAATGAATTGGGACGCAAACAAAAACAATACGACACCCTGTGTCCCAGGCGAGATGGAGGGTGGAGAAGCCTGTAGTGGCAAGCATGGAGGCAGAGGAATCATCCACCCAACAGGTTGGGGATTCCACCAAGTTAACTTCCTTCCAACCCTAGAAGGGCATTGGGATTCAGCCATACGACCCAACGTTGGTGGTGATATGCATTTCTTAGACGACAGGGTGGACGTACTCAGCGAGGCCTTGCCCGATGCCCATCCTGTGATTGAGATGATCTGACGCCACTTGGCAACCATCGGTCAGAGTTTTCATAGTCAGCGCCCTATTCTAGACTTCTAGACAATTTCGCCTGATCGACCTCGCAGATCTATGCAGCTATGTCGAGGCGATCTCGAAGGATCAATCCACTGCCAGTTACCTGAATCTAGCCTTCAAATACTTCCTTCTCCATAATCTGTTGGCGTGTGCCAAGAAACAACGTCCACACATCCAACAGGCCATGGAAATGGTCACCAAACTGACAGATCTGCCCATCCTTTGATGGCAATGGCTTTAACGCAAAAACTTAACAAGAATGTGGCTGTTCATTGAGCAACCACGATGATGATGCACAAAGGCAATATTCATGCCCAGAATGACTCCTCGACTGAGCATCCGCACAATGGCAGCAACCCATCCTTGAACAGGACCCCTCGTCTTATTCTACACCATGAGAGCTTCGATACAATGCAATACGATACCATGCGCGCGACGTTTGGACCAAGGATAGTCCAAAATATCCTTGAAA
Organism: Hanleya hanleyi; assembly: GCA_036873755.1. Classification (NCBI taxonomy): domain Eukaryota; kingdom Metazoa; phylum Mollusca; class Polyplacophora; order Lepidopleurida; family Hanleyidae; genus Hanleya; species Hanleya hanleyi. Next base: position 13,420 of record JAVTVY010009321.1, on the reverse strand, counting down.
ATCTACCATGCCCATCCTCGACAGCGCATGCGCACATCGACGTCACACCACTGTACTGCAGTCTTATTCTACACAAGTGTTTCAATATACCAGTTGGACTACGGATGGTCCATAGATTTTCCAAAATATCCCTTGCCCAAATGAAAATCCTCCCTTTTCTACTATACCTCGACCTCGCATGCGCAGCATGATATCAACGGCCAACATGGACAGAACCGAAGTCTTATCCTGTAGCGCGAGAGCTTTACTAGGACAATATGCACACCACATTTGGACCAGGGATAACCCATATGTCGCCCAAACACCCCCAGTGCGCATCCGTTTTCTCTACTACTGTTAGTGTGCATGTGCACCATGACGTCACTTCCGGGTAAAAAACGGTCTCCCGTCCGGTATGTATAGGGGCGTATATGAACGTCGCACCGTGGGACTCCTGAGGTTGACTTGGGATGTCATCGTGCACACCCCAGGTCATGGTAAGAATAGGCCTCAGCCCCTCAGGCAACTTGTTGTAAGAGGCGACTAACTGGGGCACATGTGGGGTTCCCGGGTGTGAAAAGGAATAGGACCCTACCCGTGGGATTCCCGGGTGTAAAAAGGAATTAGACCCTACCCGTGGGATGTGTGAAAAGGAAAAGGACCAAAGTGTCTTGATAGGACTGAAACATAGTTGCAAGTTAAACCATATTCACTCACACTTACTCGTCTCCAGTGCGCACCCAAGCGATTCTCTACTACTGATGACGTCACAATCAAGTGACTTCTACCCTACAAACTGTGCAATCCCCCCCCCCCCCCAAACATCTGTCGACCCGTCCCGATCCTTGTGCAATATATCCCCTGCATCGGGCTTTCTTTGAACCCACAAGGCGTTCTGAGATGAGTGGTCAATGCTGGTGGTCTATTCGCCGTGCTGTGAAACACATTACAGATATATTAGCCGTTTTGTTTTGCCAACGGATTTGTAAAAAACGTGACTGTACATAAACATTTGTTCGTGTTTCGTAACAATGAATGCGATAAATGCAGTTAAAGGGAGATAATTTATATTCTATTCGACTTGACTTTGGCCCTATCCTTCAAATACAATTTAACGATAGTGATTAGATCCGAGTGCTTTCTCACCTCTTCAATATAGGCATGTGGTTAACTAGATTGTACGAATCAATCTGCCCCCCCCCCCCCCACCTTTATCTGTCAACCCTTTGGGATATAAGCAAACAATAAAGTATATTCTATTCTTCAAATTCTCAACTGAGATGTATAACTCGGAAACTGATTTAGCTTTTTTTCTCCTATACAAAGACAGAACCAAGAATTCCACCATCTTGAACCTTATTTATTTCACCATTTATGTCAATTTCTCAACTTTGAGAACCTAAGTTGAGAAATATATGGACTGGTATAAAGAAATAATTTATTTCTCAATTATGCTGTAAATGGACCGATCGTGACGTGGTTCAAATACTTTCTTTTTTTCAATTAGCATACAATATCCCCCAGACTACAAGCCTAAAAAAGACTCCGAGCTTACAAAATGTTTTATGTCAATCGGAAATTTTCTTTCATACGTTACATTTCATTCTGACGCTCAAAATCGTAACCAGATCCTAGCTGAACCGCCCTAGGTCCTTTGAAAGAACTGCTACACTTGTGGGATAACCTTCCCAGCTATAATCTGGTTGATCAAAGGCAGATTTAAGACAGAATCGACTTTAAAATGTAACTTATTATTGTGACCCACTATCGACAGTTGTTGTCCGTCCGAGATCACAGGTGCGAACCGAATTACATTCGTTCGGCATAATGAACAATTTGTGAGCATAAATATGTGATGAATAGAGTTCATTATGGTTCCTTTCTAATATACCTATTCACCTGCTTTCTGTCCCAAGCGTCACAGCGAATTCAGCTGTTCGTAAACACCGGCCTACGAGGCATGCGTCACCTGCAGGGCATTAGCCCCACTTCAATAATAAAACTAGAATGTATACAAATGTATATAGCATTCCCAAACTGACAGGTCAAAAATCAAAATCTACAACAGAAAATGTATACTTTATTGAAAACATTTTCACGTCAATAACTTTCCTATATGCGGAGAGCTAATCCTTACAAATAAGCTGTTGAGTACTTCTTCACATATATAACACGTATTCTTGGAAGCTGTATATTGGTACGACTGTGTTAGTCAACTTCCCGTATATTAAATCACGTCATTCTAAAGATCTTATGGAAGATAATAACATGAAAAGAAATCTCTTCTCGACATTCTTGACATTTCCCAATGTTATTATATTCCAAATGAATAGTGTAAAGAGTGATCGAATTATATAACAATGACGTTTTAACAGTTTACAGATAGGTACCACTATCTTGAATGATGTTCTTGTTAGAGAACGATATTACACCACAAAACACAGCCTGTAACACGGCAGGTTTACTCACGGCAAGATTTTCTGGCGAACTAGTCGCTTTTTCGTTCTTGAGGAGACAACACACTGTAGAGAACAAATGTAGTTGGCTAGTCTGTAAATTTGCGCGATCAAAACTGGGATAATCTGCAGTGCTACAAATGCCAATGTTCATCTAGAAAATATTTCTAACATATTGGCAAGGTTCTATCGATGACTCTCTTCGAATACATCGTTACCTATAGTTAGTTACCACATGCGATTGCATGTCGACTTCTGAGACAGTGTGGACATGGAAGTATTATTTTATGGCTGTTGAAGTAAAATAAAGCTGCCAGTAGAATGTAAAAATTTTAAAACATTTTAATCACTGGCTTACTGAACTATTTTCTACCTGAAAATCATGTACCGGTACCGGTTTGTTAGCATAATGGTGCTTTCTTGGAATAGTAGGAAAATTGTGTCCATATTGATCATATATAAATAGTTACAAAACACGTCCCAGAATTAACTGTTATTCTGCGCTAGTGGGGTATTAGACACAAATTACGACACTGTGAAGGTTGGATGACCTTAGATAGGGCATAGGGCCTATGAATTCAGAGAGCCTCGATGTAATACTTCAAAAGATACACCAATTCCAGAATTTGACCTTGATAAAAATGGCAGGGTCAGTCATCGTCAATAGTCTTCTGACCCATCACCAATTGCAATTGCCATATGAATTTGGAAAGCCTAAGGAATCCGAATTGGTTCACATTGACCACTGAGGGTCAAGTTGCACCGGACCTCGAGAGGTGACATCCTGGACGGATATCAGGAGGAACAAGACGGCAAAAAGATTTTTAGAAATGTTGGAATCTGAGAAATTATCCTTCGCCATCGAGGGCGGCACGCTGTTGAGCCGGTGCCAACGCAGACGGTCTTCATGTGGGAGATAATCCAGGCATACCATAAAGTACCAGACGAACTCCATGTGAAGCCCAATTTGTTCCTTTCAAAAATTGCAGATGAGCACATTGTCCAGGTAGAGGTGGTACTTTAAACCATTGTTCTGCAGGAAACTGGTTATCAGCTGAAACACATTGGTGAAGACCCAGGGAGACGTGGATAGGCCAAACAGAAGCAGCTGGATTTGAAAATATCGACGACCAATCAGGAAATGGAGGTACTAAGGAGGAGCCGGATGTGTGGTGATGTGAATCCAAGTCCAATGACGTCATCCACTCTCCATTTACCAATAATAGATTTATGGATCGGAAGACTCCATGCGGAAATGGCTCCAGAAAGTCCTTGTTCAGTCTGTGAAGGTTTATGACCATTGCATCTCCGATGTGCCTTTCTTCAGTATGAGAAAGACCAGAGAGTAGAACCTGGAGGTCTGTGGGTGGCAACTCTATATAACAGCATGCTTCTCTATAAGCTTGTACATGGATTGTTGGATTTTCAATAGATGGTCCGGCTGTACAGGGATATGAAACGGCCAGCATACAGCTGTTAGAGGTGGCTCCATCTTTAATGCTTTTAAATGATTAAAGAATAAATCGCTATGATGGGTTAAATGGGCGAAGGACAATACAACCGAGCTATAAACTTGACAATGGAATTGAGAACTATGGACAGGAATTCTCATTTTCAAGCTCTTTACAATTCCTTTTAGCACAATTTTCTATTTCTCAAGGCCTTCAATTCTAAATTGACATTTTCAAGGCTGTTCAAGGTTTTGAATTGAGTGAAGCATTCCTTTAAGGACACGAAGTCGCTGCTTTCTCGTGTTTACCGAGCCCTCTCTTCTTCCAGTAGTCGGGGTTGTGGGACTGCCATAAAAAATGAACGTGATGGGAAATAGTGGTCTGTAACAAATTGAGTTTGAAATTCTGATGTGTTTTGCTTATTTATTTTTTATTATTGCTGTGGAATAGTTTTGGCAGAGAAGTCAATATGATGCTCTCGTACAAAAACTTTAATATTTAAGTTGTGCCTGGATTATCAGTTCATCTGTAAGTTCACAGTTTCAATCTGCTACTCCAAGAGTATTAGTTTTTCTGTCTACTTCTGGTGTATTAGTTTTACAGTCTATTCCGCAGGCATTACTTTTACACTCTACTCCTGGAATATTGCTTTTACAGTCTACTATTCCTGGAGCATTAGTTTTACTGTCACAGTCTGCCACTCCTGGATCACTAGTAATAGTGTCTGTAATTCCTGTAACTTCAGTTTTACAGTCTGCAGAGTTCGTGCCAGTCCGATCATCACCAGATATCAAGGTTACACTAGGTGTACTAGTATCAGTAATAATACCATCTCTATCTTTAACTTGGCTAGCTTTTGTCTCTTCCACTATGCGGCATATTTCATCCTCAGCAGCAGCTTGTTTTTCAATATGGTCATCATGAATGAGAACCACCAATTCCTCTGCTGTTATAGCCACTCTCTCTGGGTGGACTTTTCTCTGTAGATAAGAAGTAGACGTGTCAGTCTGGGTCACTAGCTGATCTGGTACAAAGTTTGACACATATTCTGAACTTCTGTCTTCAAGTTGTCTGTAATGATCTTCCTTTGTTTTTTCAAGGGACTGTATCATTTCCTTTGCAGTGAGTTCTTTTTTGGTACCGCCTTTCAATCGTTTCAGTTTCTTTTCTGCAAAGTAGAGAATGGGAAGAGCAAGTTCACATAGAGCAGCAAAAGCAATGCATTCCGCCATTGTCAGAGTGTGTCACTGCCTAAAAGTCGGTGAAAACTCCCTCTGACTGCACTGTGCAGAAAATCGTAGAGTGCATGCGCATTTGGTCTATTAATTATTAACACAGGAAGCAGGTCTACAACAGAGAGAGATGGAAAATGCATCCAGTGTATCTTGTAAAAGAATTAACATGTTTCATTCTAAATTATTACACAATAACACATGGTACAACATTTTGTTTAGCTGTCAGGCCTTGAAGGCCTATGCCAGCCAGGCCTTAGTGCCCTTAATTTCACCAAATTGGCCTTGCCCTCAAATATCCCAAATTCAAAGTCTGAGCTGTGACATGCTGAGCCCACTTTGTTCTGTTTACAAGCGGGCGATGCTGGCTGGCCAACGGCCATGTGCACAAAAGCTGTGAGATGTGATTTCAACCCCAGTGCAATCAGAGGGTATATCTTACAGTTGGAGGCATTCAATCTGACGACATTAAAATGCTGCGATGTTATCAAGATACAGCTTGGCCTACAAAATGGCGATTTCCTTGAATGCTCAGGATAAACTATCTTCAACTACAACTATCAACCATTCTTTTACAATTATGTTTTGCATGCAGTCAAAGTAAAATTAGACTGGACGACTGTCAGAGTAACGGTATCTTAGAAAGAAAATGTTCTTATTCTTACTGAAATCTATGCCGCTAATGACAAATTTTGAGGCAATTGTGTGGTAGTTGGGAAGGGCATGCCTCCCAATAGTTGGAGATTGATCTCTACATTGATCAAGTACAGAAGTATCATTAATCGATACATCAGGCAGGGAAAAATTTTGAGGCTCCAAAGCAAGTTGTTGGAATGTGGACAAGCAGTCTATAGCTGATTTTGGCATATTAAATTATTCACCTTACACTAAATAATAGGCCTATATACTAGCTGCCCCATATTTTTGATAAATATCAAAAGGTACGACTGAAAAGGTCATGCAAGGCTGAAATCTGATTGGTCGGGTGTCAAAATCAACATCCTGGCATGAACGGACAGGTGGGTTGGCCCCCGATAATGAATTTATGTGGAATCAGACCCTTGTGGTACACACATTAGACTTATGGAAGGGACTATTCAACAGAAGTAGAAGCAAACAAAAAATTCTCGTCAATGTGCCTGTCATTTTAAACCATGCATGTCAACTCATTCTTTTTACCAAAGTTATCAGTCTCCACCCTATCTGGCCTGGACAGTTTGAAATGTATCGCAGCTTGGCGCCCGGATGGGGGATTTTTATATTTTTTATTTATGTGTTTTCTTCGCAAAATCTGCATGATAAATTAGTAAATAATAACCTGATGTGAAATAAAATTACAACTTTTGAATTAAAATGACAGAAACATCACTTTTCTGCTACCCAACATTGTTGCCATTACCCATGATCCTCTAGTTGGGGGCTTATGCAAATCACAGGGCTAAGTAGCACTGTTTTGTCAGAGATTTTTTTGAAAATTTAAAATTAAATTTTTTTAAATTTTAAAATTTTAATTTTTTTTGAACATCTTGGAAACACTAAATTATTATATAGCTTACTATAATACTCATACATGGTCATATTTTAAAGCGCGAGCCCGTGTTTGCCAAGCATGGAAAATTACACTATATAGTACATACCCTATACATAGACCAGGTTAATAACATGGCCTCGAAAATGACGCTAAGAGAAAACACCACCTTCTTTTAAGGTGGCTCCCTGGTTACAAGAATGGCTGCTCTGCGCAGCTTTTTGCGCATAGCAATTACCCCCCTTGTAGTCGTACTCTTGTGCGCGAATGGATAGAATGAGATACTGCGACATGCTGCGTCTACTAAGCATCACTTGTGACGTCATGACGTTGAATGGCAACTCTTTGTTGGCGCGACATTTGTCGACGTCATGACGTTGCATTGTTGCGACTTCATGCAAAATGGCGGGAAAAAGTGTGGGAGTAGGTAGATTCGGAGCCCTATTCATGCTCTTTTTTGGATGGCGACCTACCTTATATTTGAGTTATTAAAAAACTACATACATGTACTTCAAGGAATACATAGTAAAGAAATATTAAACATTTATAAACAATGTTTCTATTTGTTACTAAGTCAAACCTGCTTTAATTAATGCCTTTAAACTCCATTTAAATGCACAATCAAACGTAGAAAACGGAAGTAAAACTAAAAATTATCTCCCCTACGAGAGAGAGTTATCCGCCCCTAGGAGAGCTCTCCCATTCAATCCAGCGTGGTTACTATAAAGGTCACTGCAAGCCTCATTCCAATCCTCTTTCTCAAACCGAGACCAGTAGTGAACAAGGCCGCGGTACGAGGGGACGGAAGGGAGGGCAATTAAATTAGAGCAGGTTTGACTTAGTAACAAATAGAAACATTGTTTATAAATGTTTAATATTTGATTCCTAAGTCTTAAACCTGCTTTAATTAATGCCTCAGTACCAACATACGGAGGTGGGAACCTCGGTCTTGAAGTAGTTCCAAAAGTAGGCTAAGTAACCGCTGGAATGACACAGAAACATGGGCATAAGCATGAGACAATCAACAATCAACAAGTGAAACCCTGGTCAAAGACGAAAAGGTTAAAATGTGGATAAGATACTGATGTACTTATCTTGATTGTCTACATCCATGTAGCTGTGCTCGTGGTGTGGAAGTAATCTCTACCAAGAAAGGACCCCTACCCAGAGGGTCGATAGGTCTACTCGGGAAGCAATCTCTACCAAGAAAGGACCCCTACCCAGAGGGTCGATAGGTCTACTCGGGAGGCATTATATGACTCGTAGGGCAACGCCTCGGTCTGTGCATACATGCAGGTACTTGGCTGTACCTAAGTCCGGGTGAAGCATAACCTGTCCGTGCTTAGAGGTCGCCAAGCCACACCATTCTCAGTCCACAATCGTCTTACGTCCAACTTGTCTTGAGAGTTGAGCATAGATGACGCAGCTGAGATCATGAGAAGGAAGTCAGATTCAACCTGAAAGACACAATCAAAACCGCAGTTAAGGTAAAGATTACACTCACCATGGAGTCAGGCATCTTAGAATGATGATTTAGTGTCCGACATCTCTTAGAGGATCCAAGGTCGTCCATCTGACTTATTTCTTCCTTCATATGTGATCGAATCAAATGTGGACCAATAGTATGAATGAGATGAGATGATACAGCAATTTGCAGATTTGCTGCGATGATACAAAATGCCGCCCCCCCCCCCTTTTTTGAAAATTTAGTTGACCACGTGCTGGGCAGCTTTAAGCGGCCCAAGCGTGGTCATCCTATCTGACTGGACTGACATATCTCTCAGATAGAAATTGGTGAACGTGGAGTTCGCCGTCCAGGCACAAGACTGGACAATGTCAAGGAGGGGCAGGTTCTTCCATAAATCTCAACAAAAGAAACCTGGCCGGTAAAGCAGAGGGTAATTATGGAGTAGTAATAGAAGATACTAATCTAACTTATCTTTTGAGTGTCTTCCTCCATGTAGCTGGGATGACACAGATAAGGGAATAAACATGAGACAATCAACAAGCAACAAGAAAAACCCTGGTCAGAGACGAAAGGGTAAATCATGGATAAGATACAGATATTATAACAGAGCCATAAGACATGTACATGTAAAATGAACATGTACCTCAATTATATTCCATTATTATTTAATGTTTGTTTATTGTGAATTAGTATTATAACTTGCAAGCTGTAAATATTAGTTACTGATAAATGTATACACTCAATATTATGTAACACATGTTATAACTAGGATTTAATGCTATGAGTTTACTTTGTAATAAGTTGTTATAACAGTTTGATTAGTTCATAACTCTTGAAAGTTGACATTCAATTAGTGTTGTTAGACCATTTCTGACCAGCTGGTGCAAAGACAGGAGCCAGGTGTCAATTGTAGTCAGACTGTCATTTTAGTATAAGATAATCCTTTGTTGTTATTAGGTCAGACTCCCTACTGTTATTGGAGATGTCATATAGAATGAACAGGATAACCGATATTGTCAAGACATTAGAATTACTTATATAATAGTCAAACAGTATTTGTGATTGTTAGGAATCACTACCTGGAGATCTCGCTAAAACCCCAATGATATAAATATTGGGCAGTATGAAATTAAGTTAGTTCACTTTTAGAATTCATCTTGGCATGCGACTTTGCAGCGCCAAGGCAGTTAGTAAATGTAAGTTATATAGGTAACACTTGTAAATGTAGACGGCTATATGTACTAACATATAGTTTCTGTAATAGCTGGAAGTGCTGTATAATTGTGTATATTAGAATTAATATTACATCAAGGTTAGATAATTAGATTAGGGTAAATAAAGCTAGGTTGTGTTATATTTAACATGGACTACGACTTACTTATTAATGTGATAACCAGTGAGCCAACTAGGTTATAATATACTTATTCTTGAGTGCCTCCATCCATGTAGCTGTGCTCGTGGTGTGATATGCAAACTCTACCAAGATGTCAGGATCCTCTACCACTCGGGTTGTTAGGTCTTCTTGGTCTTAGAGGGCGCCAAGCCACGCCATTCTCAGTCCACCAACGACTTACGTCCAACTTGTCTTGTGAGTTGAGCGTAGGAGACACAGCTGAGATCATCCAGAAGGAAGTCAGTTTCAAGCTGAAAGACACAAGCAAAACCGTAGTTAAGGTAAAGATTAAACTCTCAAAGTGTCAGACCTCTTAGATTGATGATTAGAGAGTCCATGGTCGTCTATCCGACTTATTCCTTCCTTCAAAGACGATCACGATGAAGAGCAAGATGGCTGCCTTGCTGCAATGGTGACAAATTCTGCCCCCCCCCCCCTTTTTCTGAAAGAACTAACCACGTGCTGGGTAGCCCTCAGTGGCCCAAGCGTGGTCACACTATCTGACTGCACTGACATATGACACAGATAGAAATTTGTGAACGTGGAGTTTGCTGTCCAGACACAAGACTGGACAATGTCATGGAGGGACAAGTTCTTCCATAAAGGCCATGTGTAGCGATGGCACAAATCTCATGGGAAGAAGCAGTATACAGTAGTGGGGAGGCGTCAATGGAATTTTCGTAATGTCATGCATAGCAGAACGGGCGAAACAACTGAAATAACAGGCGCCGAGAGCCGCGAGCGGAATCGGTACGAGTAAGATAGTGGCGAATGGCTCGTACAGAGCAACAAAAAAGGTCGCCAACGAGCCCATGTAGGAAGTCTGAAAACGCAGGAATAGAATACGACCGTAAAGCGCACGAACCTAAGCGAACAGACTACTTTGGCAATAAATTCCGGAGCGGGACGAAAAGAGAATGCGAAACCAATCTGTCGTCCCAGTAATGGAAGATCTCTCAAAAACATGAAGTTCAGACATTCAAGAAGCCAAAGTAAAAGCCGCCAGAAAAGCCACCTTGTAGGACACAGCTTTAGAGAAGCGGAAAGAAAAGGTTCAAAGGGCGGACGAATCAAAGCACACAGAACCACACCGATATCCCATTTCGGTAACAGTAGGCGAGTACGTCGCGACTGTAAGGCGAAGGCGCGAATAAGCGCAGAGATATAATCGTTAAGGCTAATGTCGGTACCAGAGGTAAGACGAACACCCTAGCCAGAGCAGATCCATACCCTACAATGGAGCTAATATGAAACTTCCTATCCCGGTGAAGATGAAGGAGGAAGTCAGCAACGAGGGAAATAGAGACAGAGTCGGGATCGGCATAACGTCCTCGGCACCAGGACAAATAAATCCGCTGAAGAGACCGAACCCGTAAAAAACGAACATAGTGAGTAAGGTCCTGCATAGAAATGAAAAGCCCTAAGATGATGACAAAACCATAATGTCAAAGTCTAACAACTGGTGCAACCGTCTATACGGGAATAAAATACTTGAAGGAGACAGTCGAAAAAAAACTGTCCCCAAGTACACCCCGAAACACATTGTGTCGTTTAAGCACAATCCTAAAGCAAACGGATCTAAACACAAACTGTTTGAGTGTTAAAGTCAACATGGATCTGAGTTAAACCAAAAAATCAACACAAATCTGTGTTGAATTTCCACGCGACGTCCATCACTATCCACGTCCATAATCCAAAAAGCCATTCCATTCTCCATACAACAGTATTAGATGAAATACAGTTGATTCCAACAACAATTTTGTTAACTCGACACAAAATCGGAATCAAAAAATGCTTGAACAAAACTCACTTCGTAGAGTAATGACGCACCTAAGTAAATCACCATGTGAAAAACCTGAGAGGGACTGATACAAATGGAAGGATGACGCTAAACGGACGACTTCCACTCCCGCCAACGACCGATGATGGAGTATCGAAGGAAGAGCCGAAAAACGAGGAAATATGGATATAAAATATACATCTCACATATGAAGCAATGACGTGAAACACGGTGTATGGCGTACCGGAACGTGGAAAAATGAGAGACACGTTGTGAGTGATAAACAACGTAGCGATTTCGCATTCGCAACATAATGTACATACATGCTCCTAATAGAGCAGGATACAAACATATAAAAGTACACGACGTAACGGCGAGAAACGACGTACAGGTGAACGAGGACAACGAGACGACGTAACGTAACGACGTAAAGGTGCGAAGCGAGAAAAAAGTTGCAACCGAAACCGATTGTAATTATTTTCCATCATTTAGAAAATAGAGACGCAGTAGAGATGAACACATTAAATGTTCCTAGCGCTAATCACACGTAAGCTCAATGAGCTAAAAGGTATAATGGATCTTTGTGTCAGTGAACATGAATACTGTAATAGTGAACATGATTACCTTATGACCTCTCCCGATGTAAATTGTCTCCTGAACATGAAAATCAGTACTGGAGTTTTGTCAGGAGAGAATATGAACATTTACAAACAATGTTACTATTTATAACCCAAAAATAGTCACATTATGTTTCGAGCCAGGTCTGAACTCGGATCGCTGGATCAGAGCCCAGCGTGTTAACCATTGCACCACGGAACGTGGACCAGAACAACGAGATTTCACGTAACCGAGAAAAATCCTCAAAGAATTTAAAAATTCCCGAAGAGAGGAAATACATTTAAGACTCTCGCCGGCAGGAAGGTAAGGATATTAAAAATTTTGAATTTGAAATGACCTAGCGCTAACAAGCTGTCGAGAAGCAGAAACGGTAAGTTCATTGCTAAAGGGAAGTGAGATGTCCTTGTAGACTGTACCGATAATCAAGAAAACTTCACGAATTTACGTGTTCCGTATCGTCGAACGAGAGTATTTCTAAAGATTTCTCGGAGAAACACACTCACAGAATTGTTTTAACAGTATACATGTGACATTTACAAGTAAACATTTTACCATGTGCCACACAATGTGACTATTTGGCAGCATTGTCGATATTGTCTAGGATTACAACAACAACAACAACACCCTCACGCTAACAATTTTAAAATTTTCTCAGAGAGAAAAAAATAAAAAATAATGCTCAACTCCATCTGAATTATAAACGAAATACAGTATACAGATGGGACCAGCTTGGTGAGAAACAAACAATTCACATGTATAAAACAAATTTGTGTATCAAGGCATAGCACAGTTTCACAATAAACAGTGGGTAATAGGATTACATACTCACGATAACCAACACGTGATCCCTTTGTTGATCGACACACCTTAATCACATAAAGAGATCAGCAAAGACGCTCATTAAAATGCAACAAACAGTCGTAGCATTGAAGTCCCGTAACATCGATTTACGCTATTATTATAGCATCGTTTAAATAGGGTTGAGTTGTGGTTACGTACACAAAAACAACAAACACGTAAACATGAGAGGCAGAATAAAACCTCCGTAGGACAGGATATCAAAATCACATAATAATACTTGATATAACAAGAGATTACCTTCTTGGTAGGACCAAAGAATTGAATGGATGAAGGTGAGAAACTACCAAAGTCCGAACAAAACATACAACAACAACATGGAACATTGACGGACTGCTTATAAAGACTCGGATTTCCCCAGCGGAGAAAAACGAACCTCCCGCGTCAAACGAGGGTAGTACTCACAATCCTGGTAATTTATACAACAATTCAATGGATAAAATCATGAATCAACGAAACAAAAACCTGTTCGTTTAAAGTACATCACAATAGGCTCCATACTGACCGAACAAAACGGAATGTTGGGGGCCAATAAAAGCCCACCTCAAACACACCGGGTCGCAACTCAAAGTTTGTGTGGAGACGCAATATTGAATACACACTGGCCTAATGCAGGACTGTGTTATTTGTTAAACATGAGATTTCATAAAGACTTTT
>JAVTVY010009320.1:0-43141 GCA_036873755.1 Hanleya hanleyi | reverse complement strand
TTGGGAAAACACTGGATGAAGCCATAGTTAACCTTAGGAAAGTGTTTCAGCGTTTGCGACAAGCTCATCTCAAGCTGAAGCCAAAGAAATGCCATGTGTTCCAACAAAAAGTGGGTTACCTAGGGCACGTGGTATCAGCTGAAGGCATCTCTACAGACGAGGAAAAGATTAAAGTCATTAAGAACTGGCCAACACCGACTGATGAGCATGAACTAAGAAGTTTTCTGGGCCTAGCATCATATTACCGTCGATTTGTCAAGAATTTTGGGGAAACTGCAAGAACCCTCCATCGTTTGACAGAAGCCAACAAGGAATTCCTATGGACGGAAGAATGCGACACTTCTTTCCGGCAATTACAACATCTGCTCATGAACAGCCCTATCCTAGCGTACCCCAGTTCACAGGGTGATTTTATTCTCGATACAGATGCCAGTGGATATGGAATTGGAGCCGTTCTGTCACAAAATCAAGGAGGTGACGAGAAGGTAATCGCATATGCAAGTAGGCTCCTTAGTAAAGCAGAAAGAAACTACTGCGTTACCAGAAGGGAACTCCTAGCAGTGGTAACTTTTGTTAAACAGTTCCGGCATTATCTCATAGGTCGACACTTCACCATACGGACCGATCACAGTGCTCTCAGATGGTTGTTAAATTTCAAAGAGCCTGAAGGACAGATGGCACAATGGTTGGGTCTGTTGAGTACCTTTGACTTCGATATCATCCACCGACCCGGAAAGCAACATGGTAATGCGGATGCATTCTCAAGAATGCCATGTAAGTGGTGTGAGAAGTTTGGGCATGAAGATCCTGATTCTGATACCATCCTTCCTGTGCTGATTACTGAGGAAAAGCGGAGTGTGACAGTCCAAACAGATCACACAGGACCAATCGGAACAACTGTAACCAAGGTTATGTGGGTACCGAAGTGTTGGAGTTACAAGGAGCGAGGATTTCAAAGACGCAGGAACCTCAAACCACCAAAAGGCCAATATCAAGTTAAGGTTGTGACAAGACAACAAAAGCGGCGACTAGACAAAGAACCCCAAACATCCTCAGATGACAATCCCTGGTCAAATCAACAACTGAAAGAAGCACAAGAATGTGACGAAAATTTAATGGGGATAATAGATGTCAAAAAGCAACATGCTGAACAACCTAACTGGGAAAAGATCTCTTCTTAGAATAGAATAACAAAAGCCTACTGGGAAAAATGGAATCCTCTCAGCTTCATTGAAGGTGTTCTTCATCTTAAATGTGAATCAAATGATGGGTCAGAACATCGATGGTTATTAGTACTACCAAAGAATCTCCACAAGGAAGTGTTTCAGCAACTGCATACAGCAAAGACTGCTGCACATCTTGGAATTCATAAAACCTACACCAAAATATCAGATCGGTATTACTGGCAGGGGATGAGGAAAGACGTTGAGCTGTGGTGTAAGCAATGCGACACATGTGCATCTCGGAAGTCACCTCCACGAAGGAAACGAGCACCCCTGCGACAGTATCGAGTTGGAGCTCCTATGGAAAGAATCTCTGTGGACATTAAGGGACCTCTACCAAAATCTAATAAGGGAAACAAGTATATCCTTGTCGTTACCGACTATTTCACGAGATGGACAGAGGCATATGGTATTCGAAATCAAGAGGCAGAAACAGTAGCTGACAAAATAGTCAAAGAGTTCATCTGCAGATTTGGAGTTCCTAAACAAATACATTCAGACTAAGGAACAAATTTCCAGTCTAAGGTATTTCGAGAAGTTTGTCGACTCCTGGAAATAGATCAATCCCGCACTACCCCTTATCACCCGCAATCCAATGGGATGGTTGAACGATTTAACCGAACATTAGAAGATCGCCTTGCAATGATGGTAAAGCAAAACCAGAGGGACTGGAATGAACAGCTACCATTTGCCCTGATGGCAAACCGTTCTTCAATCCACGACGTTACTCAGGAAACTCCCATGATGATGATGATGATGGGTAGAGAAACGCCACTTCCACTGGATCTTGTAACTGGAAGAAGTTTGGATGCGCCTGTCCCTGAAGATACGGAATATGCTGAGCAGCTACGAGAACGAATTGAAGTTGCTCATGAGAGAGCCAGGGAAACGCAAAAGAAAAACACCATTCGACATTATAATCTTCGGAAAAATGGCAGTCCATACAAAGTTGGAGATTTAGCATGGCTTTATGACAGTACTAGGAAAAAGAATCTTACCTCTAAGTTGTCCTGCAACTGGAAAGGTCCTTATCGAGTTCTTAGCAAGCTGGATGATACAGTTTATCGGGTTCAGCTCAACCCACAAGCCAAAACAAAGGTTGTCCACTTTGACCGTTTGAAATTATATGAGGGAACCAAACACAGCAGTTGGCCAATCAGTAAAAAGTAGGAAAAACAATGACAGCAGTACATAGGACAGAACAAACGGACAGAAATGGACAAGACTGTTGACAATACAGGCTGTTCTAATAAATGTTCCTCTATTCAATATTTCCAGGTTACGATGTCAGAACTGCCGTACAGGTGCCTTTGCGGTAATCAGTATCGTCACCAGGCCGGGTTGAGTAGGCACAAATCAATTTGCAAACTCATTGATGCCAGAGATCAAGTCATCTGCATGTTCTGTCATGAGTCATTGGATCACCCAGACAGCCTAAACTTACATCTGTGCCACTGTGCGGAAGCTCCCTAGGTGATGGCAGCGCCTGAATCAGCAACAACACCAACAATGGTGAAGGAACATCAACCTGGAGACTTCCCTTGTATGTTCTGCAATGAGAAACTCGGTGAGCCAGGCCGTCTACAAGTTCATCTATGCCAGTGCCCAGCAGCACCTTGGGTGAGGACAAACCGCGGGTCAACTAAACCTAGGGAAATCAAAAGAAAGGAGACAAAGGTCAAGGGGAAGTCTGCTCCGCCGAAGATGGCAAAGACGACGACAGCGCCAGCGCCAGCAGTGATTGAGGTGGCCCCAAGTCCAGAACCAGTGAGGAGTCCTGGAACACCTCTAATGGATGATGTCGTCATCCCTATCACTGATGCGACGGGAGCTCCAGCTACAATTCGGTGTATCCCAATCTTCAAGATTGCACCAACTGACAAAACCACAGCAAGGGTACCACGACCAATCAAGAGTTTCCTGAAGCCTAGCAGTTAAACACATACCGCAACAACTGTGACCAATGTCCTTGCCACTAAGCCTGTCGAATCAATCACACCCTCAGGGAAGTATCTGAGCTACACAGGACCACTGACACCAGTCTACCCATACAAACCAGCCGTCACTTCACCACACTATGACCCTGAATCTCCATACCTGCAACCACTTCCATCAAAACAAACCCTCCCTGTTTCTGTCACAGTGACACATCCTTCGTCCAAACCGACACCTGTCTCCATTTCCCCTGGCACCTGGCCAGACAGCACTGCGATTCCCGTTGGAGAGTTGAAACCTGCAAATCTTGTGTCACAACCCACCGAGCCTACCATGCCTACTGAGGTATTTGAAGATTCAGTGCAAGAGAAGGAAGTAGGGAACTCTATACCCACAGTTATCACCCCAAGGGAGGAGTATAAAAGTGGGAACATCTCCATACATTAATAACCACAATTCTGCCTAATGGGAAGAGGATCTCTAAAGAAGTTGTCAGGAGCCGAACAAGTACAGGTTGTCCATTGTGCATACACCGACAACACAAATCTTGACTGTTTGAATTAATTAAATTGAATTTAGAGAACGGACACATTTTTCCCTACTGTTCGCGTTTATTGTTTAATGTTAATTGAAAAACATTTCACCTGTAGAAAGGATGAACTTTGAACTTTGTTTGAGCTGTTAGAAACAAAAACCCATAAGAAAAATACCAAAACAAATGTACTTTGTTCAAGTTATAAACTAATGAATGTTGAAATAATGGTTGCGTTATTTTTGTAAATGCCAGTTTAGGGTTAATTCTTTGTTCGGGAACGAATAAAATTAGGAGGCGGTATTGTGACAAAAATAGATTGTTCTGATTTGTCATCATTGAATGAACAGCTGACTTTATATAAATGACTTTTTACGCGAGAATACAGATCTGACAGTGAAGTAAACAAATGCCATCATCTGGACCCTCATGTATTCCCGCATTTTACAATCCTATTTGTTTACGTTTTATCGTCTGCTTCTGTCGGTATAATTCTATTGAAGTGGAAGGTTTTTGGCGGACCCCTCCTGTGTTCAATTGTAAGTTTATACTTGAAATAATTTTTCTTGTCTAAAATCCCGTCAGGATATGAAAGTACACATATTATATTATATTGTCCTGAAGTATAAAGTTTCAGAGTATAGTAGTTGTCGATATATTGATTTTTAAAATTATATTGGCCCTGCTAGATTTTACGATCGCCAGTGAGCCGCCATCTTGGTTTTGGCGAGCACCTGGATTTCGAACTTGAGAAAATCTTATATCTATCAACTTTAGGAGTTTGTTCAGCACTCAAAAATTATATATCTTGCAACTATGAGTGTTTAGACTTACCTTGCTGGAAACAATTTAGTCCGATAATGATTAGCTTTCTGTAGTTTGGCAATCATTCTTGCCGTAACCGTAGCAAAAGTCAATGTTCTCGCCACATACACTACGCGCACATTTGCTCACACTTTCAGGCTGGGTAATCTGTCCTTCTTTGACTAAAGAGCGTTTCCAATTCAAATTAGAGATAACAACGTGAAGCTCAGGAAATAAGCTTCAAAGTGATATACGATTCACAGATTATCTGATCAAATTGATACCTATTTTGATGATAGAATCTGACATTTGCTGTTTAGAAAAGAGCGTTCAAATTCCCGCCGCCTTGTTGAAAGTCCTACAATCTGCTGCTAGTGACGTCATATTTTTGACTCGGCCTTCACCACAGCCAATCAAATTACTCGTCTCATTCAAGGCATAGTAACGTTACGTAATTGGTTATCAACCAAAACCTATAAATAGGATCGAGAAATGACAAATGGACATTCGGTCTCGGAGAGGCGAAGGGAAAACATCTCCTAACCATACTAAATACATACAAATAGTTGGGAGTGCTGATTATTGAATATTCATGGTAAATAAAGAACACAAGACTAAGATCCAGCAAGTTCAAATTTATTAAAGAATTACCTTGTAGAGTACTTACCTTCAAGTAGTTACCCTCAAGGATTTACCTTCAGGAAATTACCCTCAAGGATTTACCTTCAAGAAATTACCCTCAAGAAATTACCTTCAAGGAATTACCCTCAAGGAATTACCTTCTAGGAAAGTATATCTTTAGGAACATTTCAGTGTTGCCTATCTTGGTGGGGAAATATTACCCCGTACGAAATTACCCCAGGAACTTTCATATTTACAACTACCAACATAAAAGTACCCGTAATAATAGTACCCTAGGATCTTTTATAACAGAAGCTGAAAATTGAGATACGGTACTTCAGGATAATAACTGGCATAAAGAAAGATGTTATACATTCTGTAAATAAATTTTGAGACTTGTTAATTCTGAATTTGAACAATTTGTTTGGACAATTGATGATTTTTGAGGATAAGTTGAGAATTTGAAATAACATGTGACTACGACCAGCCAGACGGACTTGACCAGCTACAGCTATAATATATTAAGATAAATAAATACGAACCTACCTAGTAGCGGCGTCTCCATTGAGTAAGCTCGAACGTTACCAAGAACAGATGAAATTAACAGAAGAAGTTAACAGACGAAGTTAACAGACGAAATAAACAGATGAAGTTAATGGGCAAAGTTAACAAAGTTAGAGACCTGGTGAACAGCGAAGTTGACAGGCTAAATTAACAGAAGAAGTAAACAGACAAGCTTGACAGAAGAAATAAACAGAGTTAGTCTAACAAAATAATAAAAACAACCAAGTCAGACATTTAGGCTAATTTAAAGCAAACAAGATTAAAAACTTAAATAGCTTACCTTGAAGTAATATATGGTGGCAGCGAAAAAGTGAACTTGGGAAATTAAGGGTAAGAGTTACCCCTAGTGGAAATCCGCTACAGTATTAAATGGTAGAGTAATAGTCAGTCGATTTCATGTAAGCTAGTAAGGTGGAGTATACTTTGTTTATAAGAGGTGGTTTAGGATTTAATATAGAAGCCAACGACAGAGGGACATTTAAGTTTTTGAGTTCGTTTTCCAGTGTGCGGCGATAGGGGTCATGTTTTGGGCATTTGAGTATAAAATGTTCTGTCGTTTCTTCTTCGTTTCTGCATGAGGTGCATAGTGGTGATGTGTTTTTTATTAGCTTAGAGAGGTGTGATTTTAGTCCTGTTTTGCCTAGCCTTAATCTTGTGATGATGCGGTCGTCACGTTTACTGTCTAGCTAGAATCCACAACTCCGTCTTTTCCCCTTATCTAGAATACTATGTAGCCATCTACCTCGATTTTCTTCGTTCCATTCCTTTTCCCATTTACTATCTATTCTGGTTTTATGATAGAATTCAGTTCTTTGGTTCCTAGTCCTATATGCACGTCAGGTGCAGTTTTGGTGAGGCTGTCTTTGGCTGTCCTATCGGCGGCTTCATTTCCCCTAACGTCCACGTGGGCGGGAATACAAGCTAAAATGGCGTCAATGTCATTGTCTCGTATTTGTGTACATAAAATTTCTATTTCGTGTATGAGGTCAGGCCTGCTGTCGGATTTGGAGTTCTCTATAGGTGCCAGTCCGCTTAAGGAATCGCTAAGAATAACGGTGGAAACCAGTCGGTTCTGAAGAACCCATTCGAGGGCCTTGATTATGGCGACTAATTCAGTGGTGTATACAGACATATTGCCTGGTAGTTTGAAACCTTCATGAATGTCAAGTTCTGGTATAACAAATGCAGAACCTGTATTGTTGTGTTTTTGGAGCCGTCTGTATATATTTTCAAGCGATTTTTCCAATGTGTGTCAATATATTCGAGGGCAGTGACCCTTAAATGCTCTGGGTTGTCCTGTTTGGTGATGTAGCTATGTATATTCGTGTCCACGTGTGGTGTGATTAGTTGCCATGGTGGTCTATTGACCTTGTCAGTGTCAGAGATACAAGATATAGGAATGTCGTGTTCTTGGAATAATCGTTCTATCGTGTAACCGAGTGGTGCGGAGTCTATTTCCCATTTCGTTTTTAGGTATTCGTATTCGGTTTTTGGGCCAACAATTTTGTGGCATGGGTGGTTTTCGCTCTTGGCTTTTGTTTTCCCTGCATATTTCATTGACAGCTCTTTTCGTCTTAAATGTAAGGGTTTTTCATTAGTTTCTGTTTGTAGACTACATAAAGGAGTTCCTTTGGCTATTTTTAAGGCCGAATACTGAATGCTGTCTATTCTTTTAAATGGGTCTTGCATGCTGATTGGTAAGCGATTGAACCATAGTCTATTTTGGATCTGATGAGTTTTTGATATAATTTGGTATAAGCTATGTTTATTGGCCCCCCAGTTGGTACCCGATACGCACCTCATAAGGTTCAGGTCTTTGTTACACCGAATAATTAATTGGAGGAACAACTACGTGTAACTCCAGTAATTATCCTTAGGGATTCTTTTTGAATGAGTTCTAACCTGTAATCCAGGGCGTGCCCAATGTTGTCCCAAACAACATCACCATACTCCAAACTGGGTCTAACAAAGCTCTTGTACATGATATCGAGACTTTTCCGAGCAGACATTTGAGTCCTCTAAGAATAGACTGTCTGTCTGTTTTTGTCGGGTTTACCAAGGGTAAACCCTACATTAGTATCACTTTTCAGTTTTTCTTTTTTCTTCTGCACATGTGTAGTTTTGATCTCCTGCCCGGAGACTGTTCTCATTTGATGCCCCTTACAGCATTCACAACAGGCCTCGCACAAGCCATGCAATTCCAGGCGCTAAGAGTAATGGAATTTCGTTGAAAGGACATGGAAAGTCAGAGGAAATATATGTACAGAGTCCGGGAAAATGAGTGGAAAAAGCTAAGTTATTCTCTGAAGTTCAGCGAAATTTATTGCGGAATAAAAATCCAAACAGCCGTGAAACGTGTTTGCTGGTGACCCTTCGCCAGATTGGAACGAGGTCAGACAGCTCATTTACATATTTTGTGTAGTCCATTGGTTGAACTAAACTCGTGACTGTTTCCCGCTGAATTAATATTCATATTCTGTGACGTGTATTGGTCGAGGTCATAATGTCGACAGCTGATTGGCTCACGCTCTTGACATCTGTACTAATTTACGTATCAGAACAGTCGCCATTTGAACTGGTCAAATTGCAGTCGCCATTGTTCGTTGGTTTGGAATTTAGCTTTGGGCTAATTTTGCCGATGCCGGGAAAATGCAAATTTAGTGAACATTGGCTGAGACTGGATGATTATAACTGTGGTTGTCCCGTCACGATGAGAGGACAGCAACGTACACGGTGTGTCAAACAAATGTGGATCTGTCCAATATCGGCGATGGTCCTTTACGGAGCCATACAAAAATTACAGGATACACAAACTTTACACCCATATTCTTGAGGTTGTTCTATAACTATATGGCACTTTATGAATTATTATTACGAATATGAATTTTAATATTTTTGAACATTTTTCAATCTTTGGTAAGCTACCTTACAACAAAAGTTATGATTCATATATAGTGCAAGATCACAAAGATGATCTTCACTTTAGATAGGGAATCGTCCTCAATGCGTTTTTGATACACACAGCTGGTGGGGCTAATTTTTGTCTAAAAAGCACCAAATTGACCATTTGAATAGATAAAGATAAAGAATAATCAATACCTACAAATAAACACAACCAGACTTACAGTGGTTCAAACCTGCCGTATTTTGCACTTTTCGGTGCATTTACAGTCGACATTTTCTCTCCAAAATTCTCGTTGCAAAATTATGACACCTTTAACCAAAATCATATTTTGACTTATTTGTTGGTCAAAATAGCTAAAATTGGTTTTGGTTAAAGGTGTCCTATTTTTGTAACAAGAGAAAATCCGCACCGAAAAGTGCCTAAAAATACGAAAATAAACCAACTTACCAACTTTAGTGAGCCATAAATCCGTGTTCGTGCATCTGCAGTCCTTCATTATTTCGGGTCTTATAATTCAGCATGAAGGCTGTACAAAATGGTCCATTTCATATCCCTTTGATAAAAGTGAAAGTTTGGCCCTTCAAACCGAACAGCTTGAGGACGATTCCCTATGTCAAGCGAACACAACCATTCTTCCCAAATATGGGACTAATAAACTCCTCTGATGCAAGTAAACCCGACATCAGTACTTTAAGTACTTTGATTAATTTAGATGGCGCTTTCAATTATAAAATTATGCGCGCCAGATCGTTGCATTGAGTTTGATGTACAACATAAATATTGATTTAAAATATCCTACTATACGGATTTTTAATGATTAAAAAAACATGTAGAAAAAACAAACTTCAAATGCGTTATTTAATGGCATGGTGAGGTTAGAGACATTTTGTTTAACCTAAAATAAACTCATCATATCAATTTAGATATGAGTAGGTGGTGAGTAAAAACGAGATTTGATATAATATCTATACTCATCCTGGTGAACACCGTGAATAGACAGCTTACGCTGTGCCTTTATAAGCAATGTTTCAACGTGGTCGTGCCAGGTACCTCGTTTATTGAAGATTACGCCAAGGTGTTTATGGCTAGATGGTGGGTTAATGACATTATTATCAAAAATTATGTTAATAATAGAAGGTTGTAATCGCTTGATATCAAAAGGGATATTGTCTTTGTAGTGTTGAAATCAACCAACCAAATCTCAGACCGTATTCAAAGGATTCAACATCTGTTACAAGGCGAGATATGTTGAATACATGTATGTGCGTCTTCTGAAGCATTGTTTTCCACAAATAAGCGTATAATTGCAATCGTCGCTCTTGTGGTAGAGATTCGTGAGAGAAGGGCCCTTTTTTAAAGGTACAGGTCCACTTATGGAGAGGAGTGGGTGAGGGATGGGGGGGGGGGCGGCGATTGGGTAATATGCAGGGTCGCTTGCTTGGAAAGAATGTGTGATGGTTACCCGAGAATAACTCCCTCGGACGTAACGGTAGTGAACAGGATTTTCGTTTGAAAGTGAAACGAGTGAAAGTTATTGTTATGTGCTGTAAAATTGCTGAAGTTTCATATTTTGCGAAATGGTGATTGTCAATTGCTCTAAACTGGATTTATTCAAGTTTGAAAACGGTCGAATGTGCTCTTTCGACATTTTAGGGACATTTTCTGAAGGGATTTCCCTTCATATTTAAAATATGACACCTCAAACCAAAACAATTTGTGTGTATTTATTACCACAATGGTTACTGTTACAATCGGTTGAAATATCATTCTGGTTTGAGGTGTCATATTTCATCAAAATTAAAAATTGTGCAAATGCTTCGCCTGTATTCTACCAGAAACGTTATGTGAGCAAGTAAAAAATGCTTTTCAAGTAGACGTCGTCATAGTCCAGTTGTTAGGCTGCTCGCTTTCAAAAACAGTGTGGTGACCAGTTTGTTGAGCTATGAGTTCGATTCTCATTTGGATCAGAAAAAATTTCTTCCTATTTTCTTATTCTTTCTTTCTAATATTTAACATTTGGATTTATTTATGTTATGTGAAAAAATCTTTAGTGATATTCAGTTAATAAAATATAGAGATAACTGTGTATACACATTTCTGCATTCACTGCTACAACTCGACCCTTATTGTAACCACACTCATAACATGTCCAATTTACCATGACTGAATGGGTTTATTTTCATGGGTCAGCAATACTTTCCATGTATAAAAAGCGATACATTTTTCTTCAAGTGTATTTCTCTGAACTGTTCTCGTTATATTTAAGAATCATTATAGTTCTCACTATGAACAGCAATGTACCACTAAGTGGGTAAAACGCAGGAGTGACTTTGAAGTCAACACTGAGGGAGTATTATGCCCTCAATGTAGGGCTATATACTATGTAGATTTGAAATCTGCGAATGATGAGACCATCGAAGCACCTACAGCCGTAGCCGATGATGACCACAGGTCAAGTTCCCGTTGTGTCATATATCAGATATTCTACGGCAAGTTCGATTTGCAACATTACAATGACGTAGCTCGTCAAAAGAAGTTACTTTTGAAAGAGCAATAATTTCACATAATCGCAAATTATTTAACTAAAACACGGTTGCGAGTTAATATATGATACATTGAGTAATAACTAATCTTTTTGTATTGTTTGAAAATGGGGTAAAACTGGAATTTCGACCGAAACGAATAATTCTGTACGACTGGCCTACAAAAACGTTACCGGTACTGTCGAGGAAAACCTGTTCATTTAAAAATAGAACGTACCAAAATAGCACAGAGTCGACTGTGCATTTGACGTCATAAAGAGCAACTGACCCGACCTGGACAATAGATACATGTATACACACGCCAGTGTCCGAGGGAGTTATTCTCGGGTAACCATCACACATTCTTTTCCTAGATAGCAGTTGTTGAATGGAATGGATCTGTCTTTGGAATGGATATATTTTGTATATTTCTGCATATAGATGCAATCTGGGTAAACCAAGATGGTAAATCAGGGGAATACTATCTCGACGTAACGCTATGGACACTTCGTGTGAAATGTTCGGCGATATTCTACGAAATCCCATGATAAGCTAATCACGACAATTTCTACATTTTCTCTCTGACAATGATTGACGTTTAGTTCACGGAGATTTCAGAAGATTTCATGATAATTTACCAATATATCTTTCAGTGACAAGAAATAACATGCCTAAACTGAATCAAAACATCACATTAACTTTGCACCTCCTTTGGTCGAGTGGCTGTTTGAAACCCTTCACCCAATCAGAGATTCACATCACAGTTGAAATTAACTTGCAAGTTTGCAACTTCAGACACAACAAAACTGTTCAGCTTCACACGTTCCAGAGCAACAAGACGTGTTTGTAAACATTACATCAACCACAAACGGTAAACTATGATGAAATCTCCATGTGACATCTTCGCACGGTATAACCTTTTGACATTTTCTACCCCCTAACAAAACCAGAATTTTCGGCGAGAGTAAACGCGTTCATCTTGACGGTTTACCAGGCACACTGTCCGGAAATGATGCCATATTTGGATACTGTTTCAGGATAATGTTCAAATATTAGTCCACGTGCTACCTGTGTAATTATTGTGGGCGTGATTTTGAAATTGTTTCCTCAAGCTAGCCACCTGATTGGCTAACAAATGTAATTTCAAATTCGCACGGGATTTATATAGCGCTGAAATCAGATATAATATTCCGTGATAATATATCTGCGTTTACTAATATTGCATATAGATGTTGGAGAACAGATATTGGTCTTTTGAGAGGCATTGTGCAAATGATACAATTTGCTAACTGGCCTTTCCAAATACATTTTCCTTTGGAAACGCTGTTAGTGACTACAGACAAACATCACCAGCTAATAAACAAAGATTCACAAATCAATTAAATGAATGGATCACAGTAGGTGAATCTCTTTTGAATCACTCAAATTCTTCTGAGTATCTCACATACTTGCAGACAAATATCATTGCGATACTTTAACCCTACCTGGCCCCCGGGGGGGGGGGGGACACTAGCCGCCCTCTGTTGGATTTTTGCTCCTATCTCCCGAACGACAAAAAATTGAGAGCTGAAACTCCGGGACTTTTTAGATTATTACATTGGGGTCATTTTGAGCCTATTT
The DNA here is from genome assembly GCA_036873755.1 of Hanleya hanleyi. Classification (NCBI taxonomy): domain Eukaryota; kingdom Metazoa; phylum Mollusca; class Polyplacophora; order Lepidopleurida; family Hanleyidae; genus Hanleya; species Hanleya hanleyi. The sequence continues at coordinate 30,415 of JAVTVY010009320.1, read as the reverse complement.
GCATGAACCCCAAGCAGAGGATCATGGATACATTCAAAATGGCGGCCATGTGGGTTACCAGAAAAGTGATGTTTGCGTCATATTTCTTCAAAATTTTTGCTATTATGTATGGAAAAGTGGGTAAAACCTATTTTATTTACTAATTTATCATGCAGTTTTTGCGAAGAAAAAATAAAAGTAGAAAATTCGAAAATTCTGACCGAAAAAGCGTCCAAATCTTTTTTTTTTGGAAAATGACGTCAAAGTGACGTCATCATGACGGCCTTCTTGGATTTGTTTACATTTTCTTGTAGAGATTCACCCAAAGATATAGCGTGGTAAGTTTCAGCCCTCTAGCCTTAGCGATAGCGAAAATATATAGGGGGCAGTCCCCCACCCCAGGCTGCGGTACACCCCAAATCGCCCAGGCCAGAAAGGGCTAACAAAATATACAAAGTATTCCCACTAAATCGTAAAAAAAAATACGATCGACGATCCATCGTGTATTTTGACGATGAACAGCTCGGTACCGCGCAGAGTTTGGCGTAACAGTACGTAATGCTCAGCTGATTCATTGATATCCTCTTTAATGATTATTGTTATAGTATTGTAAAATGCTCGCAGAATTGATATTCCTGGCATTACTGTTAGATACCTGTTTTTTTCTGTAAATCTGAACATTCTCAATCAGTTACGTGTATGTCTATATTTCCCTAGGTGTAGAATTATTTTCGATTCATTTGTAAATGTGTTCGATGACGGGCGCTGCGATCATCAAAAAAGAGTCTGAAACTCTGGCCTTGTGACGTCGTGAAATCAATCTATCGTAGATGTGATGAACTAAAACTCCCGTGCTCCATTATTCACTCACTCTTGAACACCGATGTTATCAATGAACTAAGGCGGTCAATACGATCCTGACGAAGAATAGTAGTAGTATAGAGAGTCGAAAACTCCCAAGTGGATACATATCTGTACGGTTATTCTGCTTTGCTATCTAGTTCTTCTGTAAGTCGTTTTGAGCGTTGAAGTATTCGCATACCTTTGACATAGGAATTTATTTTAAAAGGCTGAATAATATTTTATCAAAATGATTTTACATCCGAAATAACTATTGTAATGTTGCTGTATATCTTTTGGAACCAGATACTAACATGTTGTCTTGCTGTAAACACGACCAAATTGAGAAATTATGGGATTAATCCACGGCAGATCTTACTTAAGTCTTCCAAAAATGGAACGTTGCTCGGAGCTGGCCGTTAAGGGGATATATCGAGGACTGCTTTCTCCCGGTGTCTGAATAATATGAGTGGGTGAAGTATCTGCCCACGGCATGTGCTTCAAAGAGACATCATAAAAAAGTTTATAGGAGGACAGGTTGGTTGGCCATGGTTGGCTGGCCAAACTTGCTTTGCTCTTCATTTCGGTACAATAATGTGTTTCATACAGAAAAAAAAAGATTAGTTTTTTGCTGCAAATGATCACGGTCGTAGGTGATGTAAAACAGCGGAACTGGACGTTTTATGTAGTGGAGAAAGCACGAGTAACTGTCGATTCTTTTTCAAGAATCGACAGTTACGAGTGTTTTCTCTAACTTAAACGATAGCTTCTTTGTTGTAAAGGGTATAGATTATTTTTCCCGAATCTACACTTCCACAGCCGGTGTGTTCCGTTACGTAATTGGGTGAATATTATTGTACAATGAAGGTGCAGTTACGAGTCGGCTTCTCGGACTCAGTGGTATATTGACATACTTCATGTAAGCAGACATTGATTTTGTCAAGAAACTCAGCGCTAAAAAATCGGTGGTCTCGGTGTAAGAAGAAGTGGTATCTATTTGTTGCACATTTGTGTCCCTTTGGTCAAAAATATCGCTTCGCTATGTTGATATTATATATTATCAGTTTTTATCATTTTATTGTATGACTTTGTATTTATAAAATGAACTATAGTATTTAGCTGTTGTGCGTAGTCGACACATCGCCTGGTTATCTTCGTTCCAGTTTACGTGGCCAAATTAATAATTGTGTTAAATGTTTTGTCCGTACCGTCATGACTGCCTGTACCAGTTCTATTGATATGACGGATCCGCTGTAAACAATTTGAGCAGGTCAATACTCGGTCAACTCTTTCGAGGGGACGTACCATAGCTTTGATCGAGGAGATCGTGGTTTGTGCTAAAAGGAATCAAAACTCGGACGACGACCAGGAACGGAAAACGGACAATGGATTGGATCACGGACTAAATTATGCTTTGGTGAGATTTTTGTTACTTTTTGAGATTTTCCAGCAGTGCTGTTGTTTTTATTTGATCATGTTCGATGACGCTGATGACAGTTTTCTCACAGATGAACAGATCTATGAGAAGTCTGCGGATGACCATATCCTCCGCCGAACTGTGGTGATTAGTTTCAAAGGACGGATTCCTCGCGAGGGATTAATTAAACCTATCTCGGAGATAGTGCCTGTTTCTGGAATTCGCCGCATCTCGCCAGGCGAGCGGCCAGGAAGGTGGTTGGTGACATTCTATGAGGTGAAACATGCCGAACTATTGCTTGGGGCCGGCACCCTCAAGACTAGAAGTGGAGCTGTTCTCACAGTGACGGTCTACAGCAAATCTTTTGTGGAGCTGCGTATTTTCCGGTTGCCACCATATGTCACAAAATGAGCAATAGACAGGGCGCTACGACCGTGTGGACTTCCGTCAGCTATAGTGGACGAGATGGGGGTCCCAGGACATCCAAGAATGGAGACGGGTGTGACTCACGTGTCCCTGGCCTGTGCTCCACAGGACAGGGATAATATACCCTTGGAACTCCGAATCTTCAACACCAAGGCGCTGGTAACTATTCGTGGGGCGCCGCCCACGTGTCTGACCTGCGGGCGTAAGGGTCACGTGGCTAATAGTTGTCCAATTCCGAGATGCCGGCGGTGTTTAGCCTTTGGTCACGTCTCAGAGGAATGTAAAGTTAACAGACCGACGTATGCGAACGCTACGAGAGCTGAGGATAAGGCACCGACACCGGAGGAAGTGGGCCACGATGAGACTGTGGAGGTCACGGGGGGCCAGGCGGGTCAGGAGGGCCAGGAAAGCCAGGAGAGTAAAGACGCTCCTCATGACATCGGTCTCAACATGGAGAAGAACCTGCTACTGTAGAGAATATTTCGTTGGTGGAAGGCAAAGAAGATGCTGATGATATTGTGGCTGCCCACCTTCCACATGCCCCTGTAATTACCAAGGAAGGGGATGGAGTTGTGTGTAAGGTGCAACTTCACATTGTTCCTGCCACCCCAGTTGAGGGCGCTCCTGGGGATTCACAACCGATGGACCAATCGGTGAAGTTAAAGCGGGATCGATCCTCCGGATCCTTAACCGACGCTGACTCGGACGATTCCGGTGGGACATTCACAGATGCCTCCAGTGGCTCGTCGAGAATAGTCAAGAAGGCCAAGACGAAACCAAGGCAGCGATCAGGATCGGAGAGTGATGCCTCGGGCATGAGGCTCGAGGATCTTGCTCTGAGCAACACAGACGACTCCTTTTCTGTGGCTACGCCTGAGTCTACCTCGGATGAGATAACCTAGCGTGGGACTTTTCTTTTGTTTGACGATTTAAAAATGACGATCTAGAAATGGCCATGGACTCACGAAATCTGATCACCCCTCTATACACAAACACACACATGCATACACACATATATAACAAAACCCCTTACGGGGCTCCCCCTTTGTGGGGCCTTTCCCCTTTATGGGCAAATCTTTTGTGTGACATATATGGTTACCGATGTATTGTATTGCTACCATTAACTGTCACGGACTACGACAGGAGGCAAGGCGTGACCTCCTCATGTCGTGGTCCGTTAGAAACAATGTTGATATTGTTTTTTTACAAGAAGTATATGTTACTAGTATTGTTGAGGCCAAAAAATGGGAGGAGGGTTTTTGTAAAATTTGGCCGTGTAAGGCGTATTGGAGTTTTGGCGAAAAATAAAGTAGGGGGTTGGGCATTCTGGTTTCTTTGGGCTTGGGGGCAAAATTCCAAAATTTCAAGTGTGACCATGATGGTCGTTTTCTTTTTCTAGATGTCGAAATTGACACTAATCCAATGCGTCTTATCTGTGTTTATGCTCCAAACGATGCCATGGATCGAAGACATTTCTTTGATTTCTTGGTGCCGTACCTTGTGTGCAGTAAACCCATTGTACTTGGTGGGGACTTTAATTGCGTGGAGGATATAGAGCTGGACAAATTGGGTGGGAATCAAAACTGTGGCTCTGCGGGGGCGGAAATTTTAAAATCTTTCGCAAAAGACTTCGATTTAATCGAAGTCTTTCGCCGCCTATGTCCTTCTAAGCGGCAGTACACTTGGTATGGACACAATGTCGCTAGTCGTTTGGATCGTTTTTATGTCTCCTTGTCTATTATTCCTAAGTGTATTTCCACCAGGATCCTTGCCTCGACGTTTTCCGACCATGACCATGCGACTCTGAATTTGGAGTCGACTGGTGGTGGTGTGAGGGTTGGGCCAGGGTTCTGGAAGTTTAATTCTCTCTTATTAAGGGATGCTATATTTCATGAGGCAGTGCAGGTCCTCGTTAGTCATCATATGACTTTATGTCCAGATGGAATTTCTTTAGACTGGTGGGACGATTTGAAGAGCAAAATTAAAGATTTAGCAATCAAATTTGGGAAAGTACATGCAAAAAAGCGAAACGAAATAATTAACCGACTATATCAACATTATAGAGAATTGTATAAGGCAAATAGGGATAATCCCGGTGAATATTTAGACCAAATTTTAGAAACTAGGAAACAATTAAAGGAAATCCATTTAAAGAATTATCATGGGGCAAAAATTAGATCGAAAGCAAAAATTTTAGATAATCAAGAAAGGCCATCAAAATTCTTCTTTCGGAAAGAATATTCAAATTCAAAAAAGAAATTACTTACTGAGCTTCAGTCTCCCAATGGACCTGCGGTGACACATGATCAAATCGTCGATGAGTGTCGGAATTTTTATATTAATCTGTTGTCTTCCGAACCCATCGACGATGATCTTGCTGACCTATTTTTGAAAGATGTTCCTGTCTTGGATGAACCGGATCGCCTTGCGTGTAAAGGTCCCATCTCGAGGCAGGAGGTCTTTGAAGCCCTTAAAGGAATGAACTCCGACAGGTCACCGGGTAACGATGGCCTGTCGAAGGAATTTTATCTCCATTTCTTTGAGGAGTTAGCTGATATTCTTGTTTCCGTTAGTAACTTGGCCTACGGGGAGGGCGCTTTGTCAGACTCACAGAGGCTGGGTTACATCTCTCTGATCTGCAAGGATCCCTCCCTGTCGGATAATTTAAAATGTTGGCGTCCCATTTCCTTACTGAATGTGGACTACAAAATTGTATCTAAGGTTCTTACCAACCGTTTACAATGCGTCTTGCCCAGTATCGTTGCGGACGACCAGACATGCAGTGTGCCTGGTCGCTCGATACTGGGTAATGTACATTTATTGCGTTGTATTTCGGATTATGTTGAGCAAAAAGATTTACCTTGTGCCTTTGTTTCACTCGATCAGGAGAAAGCTTTTGATCGAGTGAGCCATGACTTTATGTTTCGTGCCTTACGAGCATACGGTTTTGGTCCTTCTTTTATTCAATGGGTTCGTCTGTTATATACAAATATTGCTAGTTCTGTAATCGTTAATGGTTTCGTTACAGAACCATTTTCGGTTACTTGGAGTGTTCGTCAGGGTTGTAGTTTGTCTCCCCTTTTATATGTTCTGTGTCTGGAGCCTTTCGCGATTCAGATCCGGAAGGATCCAGACATAGAGGGAGTCAAGTTGCCCGGTTCATCCAAGGTGGCAAAAATATCTCTGTATGCGGACGACAGTACAGCTATTTGCTGTACTGAGCGTTCCATACGGAGAGTAATATATTGGAGTAATCTTTTCGCGGAGGCCTCCGGTTCGAGGTTAAATATATTTAAAACCAAGGGAGTGCTCATCGGAAAATGGAAAACCCGATCGGACCATCCATTCGGGATTTCCTGGGTGGATGGTGCGAAAATCCTCGGGGTTTTCGTGGGTTATAACTTAATGTCAAACACATGGAGTCCGTTTCTAAAAAAGTTTACCAAGGTTTTAGAATCTTGGAAGACTCGTGGGCTATCTCTTTTCGGTAAAAGCGTTTTGCTCAAGGCTGTGGCCTTGAGCAAATTACTTTATGTCGGCAGTGTTCTGGACCTTCCGAATAATTTATTGCGGAAGTTCCAGAAACTCATGTTCTCTTTTCTATGGAAAAATCCCTTTTACGAGCCAATTGCTCGTCTTTATTTGTATGCCGGGTTCCCCGAAGGAGGACTTTCGGTTGCCCATCTCGCCTCAAAACTAGATGCATTACGTTTAATGCATATATGGAAGCTGGTTAATGGTTCTGAGGCGAAATGGACTTACTTTGCTCGCTACTGGGTTGGTTTATCCTTAAGGTGAGTTAACCCTCAGTTTGTAGACAACAGCTTTCCGCATTCGGATACTTCCTTTTATAAGAATTTATTGGACACCTTTCGACGATTTTCGGCCCATTATCCAAATTTTGATTGGTTCCAACCTTGCTCGTCCAAAAAATTCTATCTTCTCCTCATTCAACCAATATGTCAACAACCTCGTGTTATTCGTATTTTCCCCACACTTGATTTTAAAATGGTGTGGAGGAATATTTTGAATAAATGCATAGATCCATCTGTCCGGGATGTTTCATGGCGACTTAGCCATGATATCATCCCGGTTAATTATTTCTTACATCACCGTCATATTACTCGCCGGCTTCAATGCCATTTTTGTAATGCCATTGAAACCACTGAACATTTGTTTGTTTTTTGCCCGAATGTTCGCTTGATCTGGAACCTGGTTTTCGGCTGGATTTCGGATCTAAGTGGCATTCGTCTCAAACGGGATAGTAGGATTATTCGTTTTGGTCTTTTACCAAAATTTACTTCCAAAAATCATTTTGAAATCGCTTTGATTTTAATATTTGAATCTCGTATGTGCATTTGGCTCGCACGTAACGAGACTAAATTCGAAGACAAACCTGCTATTCCCGCTACAATTATTGTGGAATTTCTGGCCAGAATTCGTGCTAGAATTCTGGCAGATTATTTCAGATTTTCATCAGATTACTTTATAAAATTCTGGTGTTCATCTAATATATTTTGTAAAGTGGAAAACGACAAAGTTGTTTTTTGTTTGATTGATATGTTTATTGTATTTCCCTTACATTGTACATGTGGGGGGGGATTTGCGTATAACATGTACATGTACGGCATTTCGCCTGTTTTAGTTCCTGTGTCAAATTGTACAGATTTGACATAGGAGTTATAACATGGGGATAGTCTTTCCCAGGTTAAAATGTGGCTATTTTCTGTAGGTCAAGTCGACCTGTTAATTTCACAGTTCGGCAGAATTGAATGCCTATTGTTTGTTTGCTGGAGAGGTGAGGGCCTGGACTCGTCGGACGGGTTTTGGGGGTCGTTGGGTGCACTTGCTATTGTCCTCACCGGCTGCGTTGGTCATGCCGTGTACTGCATTATGCAGTGCATTGTTTGGCCTTCGCGGCTTGTGGGGTTGTATTTAGCGGTGTGTTCTTCCTCTCCGGGACCTGTCTGGCCGTCTTGGTTCTCTCCCTTTCCTACAATATCAATGTAATTATTAAAGCTGCTTTTGTCCAAAATATCATATTTTGGACAGAGGTTTGGTTTGATTATATTTACTACAATGTAGTACTAATATTTATTGATTGTTTAGCTTTGAAAAGGTGAGCTTATTTTTCCTCTGGAGATTAATGAGCTCGTCTTTGTAAAATATGTTTATACCTGTGGTGGAATGTGGTTCTTTATATTTATATACCGAAGGCTGTGCAGGGAGTTTCAAGCAGCCCGGTCGACACTCAGCTTGCTGAGAATAGGCCGGGCTGCCATCTCAAGGAGTTATCGTCCGGGGCTCCTGCACAGCTTTCGATTGTGCGAACTATATCGGTTCACTAGTATACATTTGTAATATTCTTTGATGAATGCATGTACATATATATACATTTTTCTATTCTATGATAAATTAATTGAATTAAGTTAAATTGATAAATATATGTACATATAAATATCTTAGAAGGCCTTGTATATAATTATTCTAGTCATTAAATTTTAACATTATGGCCTTCTAGAAACCTGTATTTCCTTTTACCTCATTTCATTAAGACTTTGTCTTGTGAGCCATAAGCGGTTTGATGGATTTAGTCCATATGAAATACTGTTCAATCTGTATAGTCATCGGTCGATGAATAAACTTATTTAAAATCAAAATCGTAGAGACTTGACGGCAGAGTCGCTCACATCTTCATTGATGAGAGCGTCTGCACTGTGATTGTCTTTTGTTTGTTGATATGTGTGACTAACTTTTACCTAACTAACTTAACTGACATGGACATTCCTAGGATGGACAACCAGGAAAGATTTACGGTGTTGAAGTGGCTCCTTTCGTTATGATTTCGGAAGTGGATTTACCAGGAAGTGCCTTGTTTCACTTGAATTTGTTGTGTGTTTTCCAGATTTGTTGCAGGTTTAAAACAGCACACGCCTCTTCTCTATTTCGGAATAGAAAATCTCACCAGCCTGTGTGTACTAAAGGGACTATGCATGTGTGAAAATAACATGTAGTGGCTGAAGTACATTCTAGAAAAATAATCTACAGATGCTGAATAGTGTGACGTCACAACTATCGTTTAACTCTGCATATTTTCTTTTCCTTGCTACGTCCCTGTCTGGACCGTGTTGACACACCAGCACCTTTTCCCCCAACAACATAAATGCAGGGGCGGATCTACGGGGGTATGGGTTGTGAGATCTTGTTTTTCACGTCTCACCACGTAGAACATGATGGGCGAGGTCCCGAAGCTAAGCGGTGAAATCTTTTGAAAAAGTCACGGAGGTCTGTATAGGCCCATAGGCCCATACTGGTTCAGTGGATAGGTCCATACTGGGTGGACGTTTTGGGGTCTAGGTGAGCCCCTAATGGTCCGATGGTGTCGTATGAGGTCTTATTTTGAAGCTCTCGTGGATGAGCATCCGACTGGACTAATGTATCGTCCGTTTTCGATATTCTGCGCATGCGCAGTCTGGCCGTAGTATAGAAAGCAGACATTTTGGGGTGCGTGGGAGGTGTGTTTGGGGTAGGGATGGACCACTATTGGTCCAAATGGGTCGTGGGAGGTGTCAAAGTGAAGCTTTTGTGGGGAAGAGTCAGAATGATGTGTTTTTTTATTGCCAGTCGCATCAACCTGCGCATGCTCAGTTGGGTGTAGCAAGTAAAGTGGTCATTGTGGGGGTGTGTTTGGGGTAGAGATGGACCACCCTTGTTCCGAATGTGTCGTGGAAGGTGTCATTTTGTAGCTCTCGGGGTGTAGACCCCGATTTGAGGGGTGTCCACAGCATCTAAGACGTCATTGGTGACGTCATCAGTAGGAGTAGTAGCCAAAGTGGGCATTTTGGGGCAGTGAAAGAAGGTATTTGGTGTAGAGATGGACCATCCTCGGCCCGAATGCCTCCTGTGGGATGTCATCTTGTAGCCTACGGGATGGAGACCTCGATTTGAGGGATGTCCACAGCATCTGTGACGTTATTGGTCACGTCGTCAGTACGAGTAGTAGCGAAAGTGGGTATTTTCGGGCAGTGAAGGTAGGTATTTGGTGTAGAGACGGACCATCCTTGGTCCGAGTGCGTCCTGTGGGGTGTCATCTTGTAGCCGTCGTGGTGGAGACCACGATTTCAGGAATGTCCACAGCATCTGTGACGTCATTGGTGACGTCATCAGTACGAGTAATAGCGAAGATGAGCAATTTGGGGGCAGTGAAGGAAGGTATTTGGTGTAGAGATGGACCACCCATATCTGTCATGCATTATACCATATCTTTGCTGTATTGTACCATATCTGTCCTGCATTATACCAAATCTGTGCTGTATTATACCATATCTGTTCTGTATTATCTCAAACTGTGCTGTATTATACCAAATCTGTGCTGCATTATACAGTATCTGTCCTGAATTACACGAAATCTGTGCTGTATTATACTATATCCTGTATTGTACCATATGTCCTGTATTATACAATATATGTTCTGTATTATACAATATTTGCCCTATATTATACCATATCTGTGCTGTATTATACTATATCTGTGATGTATTATATAACATCTGTCCTGTATTATACCATATCTGTGCTGTATTATACAATATCTGTCCTGTGTGAGAAGTTGATGCTAGGTCGACATCGGGCCTTACAGACTAGTCTTGTGTTAAGTTGCCACATGAACAGGTACAATAAAAGCGTTCCTCAGATACAACACATATCACGAATCGTTAGATTCTCGGTATGTGCTTTAGAATAGGTTAACCGGAGGACTATACTGTGAAGTCATGTGGATCTGTCAGTATGTCGGCACCACTTCCCACTTGCCTTATATGTGTTGTAATTTTTACCTGTATATGGCGAGATTCTGCTGGTGGGCGTTTCGTCCCCGAGGCCCGCGCCCTGTACAGACATTTTGGTCTTTGATATATGTTGGCATTTGTGGGAAGTTGATGCTGGGTCGACATCGGGCCTTACAGACTAGTCTTTTGTGTTAAATGCCGTCATTTTCATCTGATGACGATACAGCTCACCAATCTCCGGTGTACGAGTTGTCGCAGCGAAACAGTTCACCAATTACCAATATACGAGTTGTCAGAACATTTCCATCATAGCTCTCTATATTTGTATCTAATACCGCTTATGCCGGTGCTAGGGGCCGTGTGGTCATATCATCCAAGTTGCCACATGAACAGGTACAATAAAAGCGTACCTGAGATACAACACATATCACGAATCGTTAGATTCTTGGTATGTGCTTTAGAATAGGTTAACCGGAGTACTATACTGTGAAGTCATGTGGCTCTGTCAGTATGTCGGCACCTCTTCCCACTTCCCTTATATGTGTTGTAATACCATATCTGTGCTGTATTATACAATATCTGTCCTGTATTATACAATATCTGTCCAGTATTATACAATATATGCTCTGTATTACAACAAATCTGTGCTGTATTATACAGTATCTGTCCTGTATTGTACCAAATATGTCCTGTATTATAACATATCTGTCCTGTATTATACAGTATTTGTCCTCTATTATACCATATCTGTCATGCATTATACCATATCATTGCTGTATTATACCATATCTGGCCTGCAGTATACCAAATCTGTGCTGTATTATACCTTATCTGTCCTGAATTATACCATATCTGTGCTGTATTATACCATGTCATGTGTTGTACAATATCTGTCCCGTATTATACCAAATCTGTCCTGTATTGTACCATATTTGCCCTCTAATATACCATATATGTTCTGTATTATACCAAATCTGTCCTGTATTATACCAAATCCGTGCTGTATTATACCATATCTGTCCTGTATTGTATCATATATGCCCTGTATTATACAATATTTGCCCTCTGTTATACCATATCTGTCCTGAATTATACCATATCGGTGCTGTATTATACAATATCTGTCCTGTGTTATACAATATCTGTCCTGTATTATACCAAATCTGTCCTGTATTGTTCCATATTTCTCCTGTATTATACAATATATGTTCTGTATTATACCAAATCTGTGCTGTATTATACAGTATCTGTCCTGTATTATAAAAATCTGTGCTGTATTATACCATATCTGTCCTGTATTGTACCATATATGTCCTGTATTATACAATATATGTTCTGTATTGTACAATCGGATAGCGGTTGTCGCGAATAACAACAAGTTCAGCAATGTTCATACAGTTTATTATCTCCAATGTTACATCATACCCAGGCTGCGAAGCCGCCATGGGTATGTTTAGTATGTTCACAGGCAAACAAATTGAAATATCAAACACCATGTTTTATTATATTATTATTATTTTATTATTATTGTTTTATTAGGTACAATTGTTTACTGAGCTCAAGTCAACGATCAGCATGTAGATATATAGAGTGTGTACGGCATGTTATGGTGTTCATCAGTGCACGGATGAAGCATTCAGCCGAGAGGACGGACTAGACGGACTAGACGCTTGTAATTGATCAGTTTAACCACGAAGAACGTAACATTGGTGACCCTCTCCACTGTCCACTTGGTGTTGGGGCGTTGTTGTTGGGCCCATTCCAAGGTATCCACGGTGTCCAGTTTCTCCATCATCATCTCCAGTGACGCGCGATTGGTAATAGTGAAAGGATGGTCGTACACTTGGTTGTTGGCACTGGATTAGAAATAGCGCAGTTGATCCGTCTCTTTGTGTCGTAAGATGTACCCGAAAGCTACATTCAATTTGAAGGCCGTAGTTTGATCGTTGAAGATGGCTTCCACGTAGCTACGTAGACGGGCGAGGTCGGTCAGTTGGAAATTGTAGATATCTTGAATAGGGCGATGACGGTTGAAACAGTGCCGTATCATGGGCCAATGGCGCTGATAGATGTCACTCACTGGATGGGCGTCCTGTAAGAGATCGCTAGGAACATTTATGGGCTCGTCCAGAAAATGTTCGATGTTGTCAGGCGTATGACTCGAAACCGTAACGCTGAGGTCCGGCTGAATATCCAAGGCTCTTCTGAACTGCGGGTATAGGCGGGTCTGACCTTCCTCGGCTCCTCTTCAGTGGGAAGTTGCTGCTCATGCCATGGTACCGGAGAACGAATCAAACGTACGTTGGTGTCGCAGCAACTGACTGGTCAGTTTGAAAAGCCGACCACATTCCTGGCATAGACGCTTGGGTGGCTCAGGAATTGAACGTTCATGGCGCAGTAAAGCATCTTCCGGATCAAATGACCGTGCGCAGGTTATAAAAGTATACCGTCCGCCGTTGTGGGCGGCGGTCTCGTGGCGACGTAAATTATCTAGACGAGTAAACTGCTTCTGGCAAGTTGTGCAGGTGAACATCTTGGTGATTGACAGAGTGTCTGATGAAACGGCCTGGCCGCTTCCCTTTTATAGCACGCTAGCCGGTGATCTATTTTTGGCACACTCAGTTCAACTACCTCCAAGTCGAGGACCGAGATGTACTGGTGTACGACTGAGCCGCATTGCGCGCGCGTGTGTGTGTTTGTATTCGAGTCCAAACGTGCACAATGTCGAATTACGTTCTCTACGAAAACTTCCTCTCATCGCGTCAATATTCTCAGACCCATTCATTATAAACACAACCAAGAGACATCAACAACAACAGGCACATTGCGTAATACACGTTTTATTATCCTCACACCACCACCACCACCACCACCACCACCACCACCTGGCGTTGACGCCGTCAACGATCAGCATGTAGACATATAGAGTATATACGGCATGTTATCCTATTCATCAGTGCACGGGTGACGCACTCATCCGGGGGGGGGTGATCAGTTTAGCCACGAAGAACGTAACATTGGTGACCATTTCCACAGTCCATTGAACGTTGGGGCGTTGTTGGGCCCATTCCAAGGGATCCACGGTGTCCAGTTTCTCCAGCATCGTCTCTAGCGACGCACTATCTGTGATGGTAAACTGTTGGTCAAATACCCGGATGTTACTGCTCGGTTAAAAGTATCGGACTTGGTCTGTCTCCTTATGTTGCGGCACATAACCAGAGGCCAGATTCAACTTGCCCTCCACGTCGTACAAAATCTGACCCAAGGTCTTGTCGGAATTTGACTGTTGAATTAGGGCGACATCATCATCATCGGCCCTCGTGCGATGGGTAGGAGTTCCCGCTGTCTCGATACTGGTGCCTACGGGCTCCTCTAAGCTCCTCAGTTTGAAAATCCGATCACATTCTTCGCATGGACGCTTGGGTGGACCTGCATATGGCGTATACATATCACGCCTAGTAGCATTTGCTAGATCCTGTGTTAAATGTGACGATTTTAATTAACGTCACAAAACATTGTTGCAGAAACTTATAAAACAGGGCTACACCACCAAGCGCCTCCACTCAAAGTTTCTCAAATTTGGCGATACATATCGCATGCTGATAGCAAAATACGAGCGTAGCGTGCAAGATCTATGGCGTTAGGTTTCGTAACTTGTGTCTAATTCCTCCTAACCCGGGGCTAGGGGCCGTATGAACCCATGTACTTCAAGACCCTCATGGTACTCATATGAACAGTCACAATCAAAGCGTGACTGAGATACATCATTCTTTAGATGACGACTTTACAACGAATATTATGGATTAAGAATACTGATCAGCGATACGGATTTGATATTTTTGGAACATCATGATGTCTTGCCGGCATCATTGAAAACTGTTGACCGCTTCTCTCTTGCAGGAAACAAGCCTATGTTTATGTATACTATGATTGTCTTTTTGAATTTGGTGTTAATACTGTTATATGGAATATGGAATAGGTCTTTGGATTATGGACGCGGATATTCTTTAATGGACGACGGCTGAATTATGAATGACGGACCAGACTCTTGTAATAATGAATTGAACGTTTATGGCGCTGCAAATGATCCGGGCGCTGAAACGACAGTATACATATCGTATAGCTCTACCGGGCGGTTCCGTCGTGCTTGGTAGCCTCATGGCGGCGCAAATCGTGCAGACGAGTGAATGAATTCGAGCACGTACTACAAGTGAACATCTTGGTGGTTGATCGAGTGTCTGATGAAACGGCCAGGTCGCTTCCCTTTTATAGCACGCTAGCTGGTGATCTATTTTTAGCACACTCAGTTCAACTACCCCCAAGTCCAGGACCGAGATGTACTGGTGTGCGAATGAGCCGCATTGCGCGCGTGTGTTTGTATGCGCGCGCGCGTGTGTGGGTGTGTGTGTGTATGTATGTGTGGGCAGTGGATTTTACATCCGGGACCTTGTCAACATCCGGGTTTCCCAGTCTTTTTTCCCGTCCTCCCTCCATCTTCCATCCGGGTACTGTGGATTTACATCCGGGTCCTCATCTTACATCCGGGTTTTTCCATGTTTACTGTCACGTGACCGGGACCGGAAGTTTTTACAAGACAGGTAACGCCCCCTGTCGGAAGTAGTAGGTCAACGGGGACGGTATACTTGTAAACCCTGCGCACGGTCATTTTATCGGGAAGATGCTTTACTGCGCCATGACGTTCAGTTCATGGGCCACCCAAGCGTCCATGCGAGGAATGTGTTCGGCTTTTCAAACTGACCAGTTAGTTGCTGCGACACCAACTGAGACGAACGCCACTGATGATGCGATGACGGAGAGCCCGCCTATACCCACAGTTCAGAAGAGCCTGGATATTCAGCCGGACCCCAGCGTTACGGTTCCGAGTCATACGCCTGACAACATCGAACATTTTCTGGACGAGCCCATAAATGTTCCTAGCGATCTCTTACAGGACGCCCATCCAGTGAGTGACATCTATCGGCGCCATTGGCCCATGATACGGCAATGTTTTAACCGTCATCGCCCTATTGAAGATATCTACAATTTCCGACTGACCGACCTCGCCCGTCTACGTAGCTACGTGGAAGCCATCTTCAACGATCAAACTACGGCCTTCAAATTGAATGTCGCTTTCGGGTACATCTTAGGCTACAAAGAGACGGATCCACTGCGCTATTTCTATTCCAGTGCCAACAACCAAGTGTACGACCATCCTTTCACTATTACCAATCGTGCGTCACTGGAGATGATGCTGGAGAAACTGGACACCGTGGATGCCTTTGAATAGGCCCAACAACAACGCCCCAACACCAAGTGGACAGTGAAAAGTGTCACCAATGTTACGTTCTTCGTGGTTAAACTGATCAACCCCCTCGCCTGAATGCGTCACCCGTGCACTGATGAATACCATAACATGCCGTACATACTCTATATGTGTACATGCTGATCGCTGACTTGAGCTCAGTAAACACTTATGTGACGGTGCGTTAAATAATAAAACATGGTGTTTGATATTTCAATTTGTTTTGCTCTGAACATACAAAAAATACCCAGGGCGGCTCCCCCAGCCTGGGTATGATGTAACATTGGGGATAATAAACTGTATGAAAATTGCTGAACTTGTTGTTATTCACGACAATCGCTATCAAATTGTATAATACAGAACATATATTGTATAATACAGGACATATATGGTACAGTACAGGACAGATATGGTATAGTACAGCACAGATTTGGTATAATACAGGACAGATACTGTATAATACAACACAGATTTGATATAATACAGAACATATATTGTATAATACAGGACAAATATACTACAATACAGGACAGATTTGTTATAATACAGGACAGATATTGTATAACACAGGAGAGATATTTTATAATACAGCACAGATATGGTATAATTCAGGACAGATATGGTATAATACAGCACAGATATGGTATAATATAGGGCAAATATTGTATAAGACATAACATATTGTATAATACAGCTACAAGCGTCTGGTCCGTCATTCATAATTCAGCCGTCGTCCATTAGAGAATATCCGCGTCCATAATCCAAAGACCTATTCCATATTCCATATAACAGTGTTAGCACCAAATTCAAAAAGACAATCATAGTATGCATTAACATAGGCTTGTTTCCTGCAAGAGAGAAGCGGTCAACAGTTTTCAATGATGCCGGCAAGACATCATGATGTTCCAAAAATATCAAATCCGTATCGCTGATCAGTATTCTTAATCCATAATATTCGTTGTAAAGTCGTCATCTAAAGAATGATGTATCTCAATCACGCTTTGATTGTGACTGTTCATATGGGTACCATGAGGATCTTGAAGTACATGGGTTCATACGGCCCCTAACCCCGGGTTAAGCGGAATTAGACACAAGTTACGAAACGTAATGCCACAGATCTTGCACGCTACGCTCGTATTTTGCTATCAGCATGCGATATGTTTTATAAGTTTCTGCAGCAATGTTTTGTGACGTTGATTAAAACCAATGTACATATATGGTACAATACAGGACAGATATGGTATAATACAGCACAGATTTGGTATAATACAGGACAGATACTGTATAATACAACACAGATTTGGTATAATACAGAACATATATGATATAATGGAGGACAAATATGGTACAATACAGGACAGATTTGGTATAATACTGGACAGATATTGTATAACACAGGACAGATATTGTATAATACAGCACAGATATGGTATTATTCAGGACAGATATGGTATAATACAGCACAGATATGGTATAATAGAGGGCAAATGTTGTATAATACAACAAAGATATGGTATAATGCATGACAGATATGGTATAATAGAGGACAAATGTTGTATAATACAAGACAGATATGGTATAATACAGGGCATGTGGTACAGTGCAGGACAGATAAAGTATAATACAGCACAGATTTGGTATGATACAGAACATATATTGTATAATACTGGGCAGATAGTGTATAATACAGGAGAGATATTGCATAATACAGCACAGATATGGTATAATACAGGACAGATATTGGCTAATACATCACCGATATGGTATAATACAGCACAGCTATGGTATTATATAGGGCAAATATTGTATAATAGAGAACATATATTGTATAATACATGACATATATGGTACAATACAGGATAGATATGGTATAATACAGCACAGATTTGGTATAATACAGGACAGATACTCTATAATACAGCAAAGATTTGGTATAACACAGCACAGATTTGATATAACACAGGACAGATATTGTTTAATACGGGACAGATTTGGTACAATACAGGACATATATGGTATAACAGCGGACAAATATGGTACAATACAGGACAGATTTGATATAATATAGGACAGATATTGTTTAACACAGGACAGATATGGTATAATACAGCAAAGATATGGCATAGTTCAGGAAAGATATGGTATAATACAGCACATATTTGGTATAATGCAGGACAGATATGGTATAATACAGTAAAGATATGGTATAATGCATGACAGATATGGATGGCCCATCTCTGCACCAAATGCCTTCCTTCACTGCCCCTAAAATGCACACTTTCACCAATGACGTCACAGATGTTGTGGACATCCCTCCAATCCTGGTCTCCACCCCGAAGGCTACAGGATGACACCCCACAGGACGCATTCGGACCAAGGATGGTCCATCTGTACACCAAATACCTTCCTTCACTGCTACAAAATGCCCACTTTGGCTACTACTCCTACTGATGATGTCGCCAATGACGTCACAGATGCTGTGGGCATCCCTCAAATCGGGGTCTACTCCCCAAGAGCTACAAAAGGACACCTCCCACAACACATTCGGACCAAGGATGGTCCATCTCTACCCCAAACACACCCCCACGCACCCCCCAAATGACCACTTTACTTACTACACCCTACTGCGCATGCGCAGATTGATGCGACTTGCAATAAAAACACGCCTCACAAAACTTCACTTCGACACCTCCTACGACCCATTTGGACCAATAGCGGTCCATCTCTTCCCCAAACACGCCCCCCACGCACCCCCAAAATGCCTGCTTTCTATACTACGGCCAGACTGCGCATGCACAGAATATTAGAAACGGACGATACATTAGTCCAGTCGGATGCTCCTCCACGAGAGCTTCAAAATAAGACCTCATGCGACACCATCGGACCATTAGGGGCTCACTTAGATCCCAAATCGTCCACCCAGTATGGACCGATCCACAGAGCCAGTATGGGCCTATGGGCCTATACAGACCTCCGTGATTTTTTCAAAACAATTCACTGCTTAGCTTCGGGACCCCGCCCATCGTGTTCTACGTGGTGAGACGTGAAAAACAAGACCAAACAACCCATATCGAATTGAACATGTGTGAATTGCCCAGTATGGACCTATCCCCGTGAGCCAATATGGGCGTATGGGCCTATCCAGACCTCTGTGGACTTAGCTTTGGACCCTTCCCATCGTCTTTTTCGTGGTGAGACATGAAAAATAAGACCAAACAACCCATAGTAAAATCCACACAAAAATGACCACCCCCATACCCCATACAGGCATTTTGCCGTATAGATGCAAATGTGCGATTCAGGCCCCTATTGTAGAGATAAAGCCCGTGTTCCGCTTTTTATATTTTTTTCTGGAGAAACTTTTACATACGCCCACTCCCCCACCCTACCTCTCTCAGCATATCCCGATAAGCCCGGGGGACCGATATTAGTCCTTTTGGATTGGGTTGATAGGAGTTCTCAGCCTATTGTAGGGGTAAAGTCCCTGTTCCGCTTTTTATATTTTCTGGGACAAATCCTCAATTTACATGCACCCACTCATGACTTGATAGGCCGGCCCCGATAAGCCCGGGGACCGATATTAGCCCGTTTGGATAGGGTTGATAGAAGTTTTCCCCTATTTTATGGATAAATTCCGTGTTCCGCTTTTTATATTTTCTGGGACAAATCCTCAATTTACATGCAACCACCCATGACTTGATGGCCCTGGAGGAGCGCTTCACTTTGACACCTCACTAGGGGTCCTTGTCGCCCCCGAAGATTGCCGAACATTCTCACGAAAACGCGCGTATTTGGGACTACTTTCTGTCCGCCGGAGCAGACCGCATCACCGCCAGACCGCATCACCGCGGAGGAATCCCCTAACATGTCTAAACATGGTCCAAGGTCAGAGGATGGACGGGATGAGAGGATACAGGTCAGTACATGCTCAAGTGCACTCACTGACCTTTGACCTCCCCACCCCCACGTGATCTCTACAGAGGTCAAATGTCAATACTACTTTAAATGCACTTACTATACTACTTACGTGGCAGGATTAGAGTGCTGATATGAGCGTGAGGGATTGAAAGTACAGGCGATGTTCGGGTCAAATTTTCAAAGTAGATAAACACAGGTTACTTTACAACCGCGCTTTGGTGTGGTCTTGAATAAGGTAAGCTAGTGGGTGGAAGAGATAAAGGACCTGTATAAGACTTAACCACCAAGGCCACAAATAATTCAAATCTGGAGATTTCTGTTCAATTCAATAAAATGCCTCTGACCGACTTTGTCAGGAGAAAATCGTTTGTAACCCTAATCGCATGGTATGTGATGTAAAATGGATATCAAACTGTTGAATCGTTCCGGAATCGACAATTGCCAATAGTGATGGTGAGGCTGTATGGATATGTTATTATACTACCAATTTGAGCGTTCAACCAGATTTGGTGATATGATACGAACATTATGAAGTCTTTAATATCAGCATCTTTCGAAATGGTTGCCAATTCACATAAAATACTGCCTTTTTATGCCTACATATAAGTTTGTGTTGTTAGTGTCTTGTGAATAAGAGATTTCGAGTATTAGAAATTCCATAAGAGACATATATGATTGTATCACCACCATCATCACCATCACGAATCTCTAGAACAGGTCAAGACTGTATGCAGGAAATGTGTAACTAGGGCAGGTTTGTGAGATGATTCTGGACTTTTACTGATACATGGGTCATTCATCATTTATATAATGATGAATGACTATGTGAAGAACTATACACTGCCACCGACTGGATTTCAAAAGATTTAGCTCCATTCAACTTCTGAACAATAGTTCCAAATTGCCTGGTCATTCAGGTTCCTAACTTGGAGGCAAATTATATCATCGTAATGGAATATTTGGGCATTTAGTTTCAGTTGCAGTGAAGTAATTTCCGAGCATCGTTATCGAACCTAGCATAATCCGTCTCTGCAACTGACGATGTAGGCTTACTCTCTGCATCAACGCCGGTATTTTTCATGTTCCACTAGAGATGTTAGCAGGATATGTGGTACTCCCATTAAGCAACCTTCCCAGTCGAGTATGACCCCAACCTGTTAGTCCAGTTTCAGGTTTGCAGCATTTCACAATTGAGTACCGGAATCAAGCCAAATGTATGTTACCAAGTATGCATGGTTCCCTTAACATATTCGTTTTTATTCGGACAAAAGCTACATTCAGGTGCGAATCATCATCGCGAATATCATGGTCTACGTTTACACTCATAAGACGAGCTGACATTCATTCAAACAGCTAAATATGGAGTGGTCTTGTGACACACACGCTTCTGGTTGGCTGAAATTGCGAGTGACGCACGCTGGCAGTTTGACATCAGCGCCGGACCCCTGTGACCTTGCTTTGAACAAAGCAAAGCGAATCACTTGATTGGCTGACAGAGTAGGCAACATCACCAATGGATCGTTATATGTGCGGTTTTATCAGGATTTCTAGCGGTAGAAGTGATAGGGGAGGAAATAGTCTGGTAACGGGGTTGGTACAAATCATCTTGTTGAATATCCAGCCACAATCAGGTTGCTCAGTAGGTTTATCCTGTGTGTCTTGAGATGATGTGAATACTCTAGGACGTTATTAATGGTACTCGATTTTTTGCATTTCTATCTTATTTTGCAATTTCTGGAAGAGGTAAATGGCTATGCATTTAAGCTGCTCCCAGCAGAGTTCACGGAATAATGTGCTGCCCAGACGCAATAGTGGCATCACTAGCTTCTTAATTACCCTAAAGGGCGAGGTTTGTGCATTTTAAGAAGCAAACATCGCATTTCAAACAAAGGTATCTACCACATAGTGACCATATCTAGCTATGAAACAACTCTGGCATCGACCTCCTAATGACAGGTGACACCAGCGGGTGGATCATCCGTTCATCCACGTTTGCATGACCAAACGCATAAAATATGCTGAGTTATGCCAAGTTAATCTTCATGGACTAGCAAACAATCGGTGGTCAAGATGGCAAGTAATGGTAACGTCGTCAAAATGACCGTCAATTAAAGAGTGACAATATGTTGTAGTATTTGTACTCAATATCAGGGATATATACTTGCAATTCCAACAAAATGGTGGACAGATCTAAAGTCTGGTCGCCGAATATGGTTAATTAAGCGGAAAATTCCATCAGATTTATCCCAATAATGACAGAAGCACGGAATTAGGTGGGAAGATACGGATGAGAATGACGATTGGTAGCCAAGATGAAACTGTATGGTGTATGTGGGTGGTCATTTTTTGTGGATTTTACTATGGGTTGTTTTGGTCTTGTTTTCCACGTCTCACCACGAAAAAGACGATGGGAAGGGTCCCGAAGCTAAGCGGTGAAATTTTTCGAAAGTCCACAGAGGCCTGGATAGGCCCATACTGGCTCAGGGCGATAGGTCCATACTGGGCAATTCATACATGATCATTGCGATATGGGTTGTTTGGACTTGTTTTTCACGTCTCACCACGTAGAACACGATGGGCGGAGTCTCGAAGTTAAGTCGGTAAATTTTTCGAAAAGTTCACGGAGGTATGGATAGGCCCATACGCCCATACTGGCTCAGGGGGATAAGCCCATACTGGGCAATTCACACATATTCATTGCGGTATGGATTGTTTGGTCTTGTTTTTCACGTCTCACCACGTAGAACACGATGGGCGGAGTCTCGAAGTTAAGTCGGTAAATTTTTCGAAAAGTTCACGGAGGTATGGATAGGCCCATACGCCCATACTGGCTCAGGGGGATAGGTCCATACTTGGCAATTCACACATGTTCATTTAGATATGGGTTGTTTGGTCTTGTTTTTCACGTCTCACCACGTAGAACACGATGGGCGGGGTCCCGAAGCTAAGCGGTGAAATTTTTTGAAAAGTCACAGAGGTCTGTATAGGCCCATAGGCCCATACTGGCTCAGTGGATCGGTCCATACTGGGTGGACGATTTGGGATCTAAGTGAGCCCCTGTGGTCCGATGGTGTCGTATGAGGTCTTATTTTGAAGCTCTCGTGGAGGAGCATCCGGCTGGACTAATGTGTCGTCCGTTTTTAATATACTGCGCATGCGCAGTCTGGCCGTAGTATAGAAAGCAGGCATTTTGGGGGTGCGTCGGGGCGTGTTTGGGGTAGAGATGGACCACTATTGGTCCAAATGGGTGGTAGGAGGTGTCAAAGTGAAGTTTTGTGAGGCAGAGTCAGAATGGCGTGTTTTTATTGCGAGTCGCATCAATCTGCGCATGCGCAGTTGGGTGTAGTAAGGAAAGTGGTCATTTTAGGAGTGCGTGGGGGTGTGTTTGGGGTTGAGATGGACCATCCTTGATCCGAATGTGTCGTGGGAGGTGTCATTTTGTAGCTCTCGGGGTGTAGATCCCGATTTGAGGGATGCCCACAGCATCTAAGACGTCATTGGCGACATCATCAGTAGGAGTAGTAGCCAAAGTGAGCATTTTGTAGCAGTGAAGGAAGGTATTTGGTGTACAGATGGACCATCCTTGGTCCGAATGCCTCCTGTGGGGTGTCATCCTGTAGCCTTAGGGCTGGAGACCACGATTTGAGGGATGTCCACAGCATCTGTGACGTCATTGGTGACGTCACTCATCAGTACGAGTAGTAGCGAAAGTGAGCATTTTGGGGCAGTGAAGGAAGGTATTTGGTGTAGAGATGGACCATCCTTGGTCCGAATGCGTCCTGTGGGGTGTCATCTTGTAACCTTCGGCGTGGAAACCACGATTTGAGGAACGTCCACAGCATCTGTGACGTCATTGGTGACGTCAACAGTACGAGTAGTAGCGAAAGTGTGCATTTTGGGGGCAGTGAAAGAAGGCATTTGGTGCAGAGATGGGCCATCCATATCTGTCATGCATTATACCATATCTTTACTGTATTATACCATATCTGTCCTGTATTATACCAAATCTGTGCTGTATTATACCATATCTGTCCTGACCTATACCATATCTGTGCTGTATTATACCATATCTGTCCTGTGTTAAACAATATCTGTTCTATATTATACCAAATCTGTCCTGTATTGCACCATATTTGTCCTCTGTTATACCATATATGTCCGGTATTGTACCAAATCTCTGACGTATTAAACAGTATCTGTCCTGTGTTATATCAAATCTGTGCTGTATTATACCAAATCTATGCTGTATTATACAGTATTTTTCCTGTATTATACCAATCTGTACTGTATTATATCATATCTATCATGTATTGTACCATATATGTCATGTATTATACAATATATGTTTGCCGTATATAATACCATATCTGTGCTGTATTATACCATAGCGGTGATGTATTATACAATATCTGTCCTGTATTATACCATATCTGTGCTGTATTATACAATATCTGTCCTGTATTATACAATATCTGTCCAGTATTATACAATATATGTTCTGTATTATACCAAATCTGTGCTGTATTATACTTTATCTGTCCTGTACTGTACCACATGTCCTGTATTATACCAGATCTGTCCTGTATTATACAATATTTGTCCTCTATTATACCATATCTGTCATGCATTATACCATATCTTTGCTGTATTATACCATATCTGTCTTGCATTATACCAAATCTGTGCTGTGCACATAAATAAAACATGGTGTTTGATATTTCAATTTGTTTTGCTGTGAACATACTAAACATACCCAAGCCTGGGTATGATGTAACATTGGGGATAATAAACTGTATGAACATTGCTGAACTTGTTGTTATTCAGGACAACCGCTATCCGGTTTTATAATACAGGACATATATGGTACAATACATGACAAATATGATACAATACAGGACAGATTTGGTATAATACATGACAGATATTGTATAACACAGGATAGATATTGTATAATACAGCACAGATATGGTATAATTCAGGACAGATGGTATAATACAGCACATATATGGTATAATAGAGGGCAAATATTGTATAATACAGCACATATATTGTATAATACAGGACATATATGGTACAATACAGGACAGATGTGGTATAATACAGCACAGATATGGTATAATACAGCACAGATTTGGTATAATGCATGACAGATATGGAGGATCCATCTCTACACCAAATATCTTCCTTCACTGCCCCAAAATGCCCACTTTCGCTACTACTCGTACTGATGACGTCACCAGTGACGTCACATACCCTGTGGACAATCCCCAAATCGTGGTCTCCACCCCGAAGATTACAAGATGACACCCCACAGGATGTATTCGGACCAAGGATGGTCCATCTCTACACCAAATACCTTACCTCACTGCCTCAAAATGCCCACTTTCGCTACTACTCGAACTGATGACGTCACCAATGACGTCGCAGATGATGTGGAGATCCCTCAGATCGGAGTCTGCACCACGAGAGCTACAAAATGACACCCTTCAGGACGCGTTCGGATGGTCCATCTCTACCCCAAACACACTCCCATGCACCCCCAAAATGATCGCTTTACTTACTATACCCTACTTCGCATGCGCAGATTTACCACGCCATTCTGACTCTGCCTGACAAAAGCTTCACTTTGACACCTCCCATGAGCCATTTGGACTAATAGTTGTCCATCTCTACCCCAAACACACCACCACGCATCCCCAAAATGGCTGCTTTCTATACTACGGCCAGACTGCGCATGCGTAGAATATTGAAAACGGACGATACGTTAGTCCAGTCGGATGCTCCTCCATGAGAGCTTCAAAATAAGACCTCATACGACACCATCGGACCATTAGGGGCTCACCTAGACCCCGACACGTCCACCCAGTATGGACCTATCCACTGAGCCAGTAGGCCTATGGGCCTATCCAGACCTCCGTGAACTTTTCGAAAAATTCCACCGCTTAGCTTCGGGACCCCGTCCATCGTGTTCTACGTGGTGAGACGTGAAAAACAAGACCAAACAACCCATATAGCAATGAACATGTGTGAATTTCCCAGCATGGACCTATCCCCCTGAGCCAGTATGGGCCTATGGGCCTATCCAGACCTCCGTCAACTTTTCAAAAAATTTCACCGCAACAACCCATAGTAAAACAAAAAAAAAAAAAAAATGACCACCCCCATACACCATACAGGCATTTTCCCGTATAGATGCAAATGTACGAATCAGGCCCTTATTGTAGAGGTAAAGTCCGTGTTCCGTTTTTTATATTTTCGGGGACAAACCCCCATTTTACATGCACCCACCCATGACTTGATAGGCAGACCCCGATAAGCCCGGGGGACTGATATTAGCCCTTTTGGGCATGGCTGGTAGGAGTTTTCCCCTATTGTAGGGGTAAAGTCCGTGTTCCGCTTTTTGTATTTTTGGGAACAAATCCTCAATTTACATACACCAACTCACCCACCCTGCTTCTCTCAGCAGGCCCCGATAAGCCCGTGGGACCAATATTAGCCCTTTTGGACATGGTTGATAGGAGTTTTCCCCCTATTGTAGGGGTAAAGTCCGTGTTCCGCTTTTTATATTTTCGGGGACAAATTCTCAATTTACATGCACCCCACCCATGACTTGATAGGCAGACCCCGATAAGCCCGGGGGACCGATATTAGCCCTTTTGGATATGGTTGATAGGAGTTTTCCCCGATTTTAGGGGTAAAGTCCGTGTTCCGCTTTTTATATTTTCGGGGACAGGTCCTCATTTTACATGCACCCACCCAAGACATGATGGCCCTGGAGGAACGCTTCACTTTGACACCTCACTCGACCCAATCGGTCAACTAGGGGCCCCTCTCGCCCCCAAAATGTCCCGAAGATTGTCCGAGAATTTCCCCCGTGTTTGGGACTACTTTCTGTCCGCGGAAGATTTTTTTTTTGATGACCGCATCACCGCCAGACCGCATCACCGCGAAGGCATACATCCCCCTAAGGTCACGTGACAACGCAGACCGGTAGTGACGTCATACCCTTGCGCAGAAACACCTGCACAGACAGACCTGCGCACGCCCTAGTAGTAGGGTAAGCGTAACTAGACTCCCCTTTTGCCGGGGGAGGTAACTCTTGCATCCGACAGGGCGCGCTGTTTCGATGTTATAGTATAGGGAGCGGCCATGCACGGCCTTTGTCCTCTGGGCCGCAAGGCCGCTATAGTTCCGGCACTTCTGGTCACATGACCTTTCACCTCGAATCCCCCCGCGGTGATGCGGCCATGTCTGGCGGTGATGCGCTCGCGGGAAAAAGCTTCCGCGGAGAAAAAGTAGTCCCCAGAATTCAAATACGCTGCATGGTCCGATTGGGTCGTATGAGGTATCAATGTGAAGCATTCGTGAAGGGGCATCTGATGGGCTAGGTGTGGGGTTCAAATAGCGCCATTCTGCGTATGCGCGGTGGACCAAGGGTATGGAAATAGACGTTTTGGGTCCGTGTAACACTTGACAATTCAGCTTTCCATCTTGCAAAATTGAAAGTAGGAAGATGGAAAGCGCTACATCGCTCCCGTATTCGAGCTTTCCATCTCGCAAAATTGAAAGCAGAAAGATGGAAAGCTCTACATCGCTCCCGTGTTCGAGCTTTCCCTCTTGCAAAATTGAAAGTAGAAAGATGGAAAGCTCAGCATCGCTCCCGTATTCCAGCTTTCCAAAATGAGTTAATGTCATATAGAAATATGAGAGCGATACTTTATTAAAATTGATCTGGTTTCTCCAAACTTACAACATTTGCATTCACGACAAATGTGTGCGTCTAACCTTGCACAGTTCAATTTTCGTTTTTTTGTTTTTGGTTTCGCAAAATCAAAAATTGAAATTTGACCGTCAATTTTCAATTTTTGTTTTTCGTTTTCGGTTTCTCAAAATCAAAAATTAAAATTTGACATTCAATTTTCAATTTTCGTTTTTCGTTTTACTTCGCCCGAAAATGAAAATCAAATATTGAAAATTGCCTCGACTTGTCCGTTTTTCGTTTTTTGATTTTAACTTTGACGCGTCAATGTTAACTGCGCACGAGCGACCAACTGCGCATTTGCAGAATCGAGTACGCATTCGTGCAGCAGGTGTGAAGCATTATATGGAGTACATCGAGGTTGATACACACAGGAGTTTCATTAAAGTAGGGTAGTATAATAAATACCTGGGACCTTAATCATAACCCCCGAAAGAACTTCCCGCGTCGATGCGTTGAAGCGTTTGACACCCGCACTTAATGCGTTGAATAGGAGTTATCTAGGTTTGAGGAAGGGTTGATCGGGTTTTGTGACCTTCCTGTGAAATTTCAACCCTAATCCGCGCAGCCATATGCCATATACGGATTTCGCGGCCCATCACCGCGATGCTTACTCTTATTGGTATTACATCTTTGTTGGTATCTTTATAAGTACTATATTTTAAATCAATAACAAATAGCGGCTGTGTTCATGAATGCCGTTCGCTTTTATAGTGCTCTAAACATCTATTTTTAGAAATGAGAAAATCTCAATGCCAATAACCAATGAGAACAGCGGGATTCCACCTGTCCAGACCGGTCTTGTGCATCTTCACAAGTCCAGGTAAATCGTGAATGGTTTACCTGGACATTTTTGGTGATTCGAGTGAGTTCTTGAGTCAATCTCGAACATTTCATCCCCCGAGGTTATTTTGGATTAGCATGTCGGTATCCCAAGCCGGTGGTTTTTGCTTTGACTCTCGATGTCGATTTCAGCCTGACATCAAAGTTATGCCAGCGATGTCACATATCAAACCGTGCAGTGGATTGGCGTAATGAGCTAGCTGAGTCTGTTCACTAATTGGTTTGATTTAGAGGATACCCCTTGATCTATTTTTATCCAGAACTACTATGGGCAACTAACCAAGGCAGTGTATAGATACCCTAACAAATCGATCGATACAATGGCTCCCGAGGATGGCCTGGTGGGCCACATGCCTCTCACGCTTCACACCTCTTATACGACACGATTTGCGTTTTCTATTCTTCTCGTCGTACCGGAAATTGCATCATAACCCTTCCACGTTCGAACTTAACATTGATACGTCAAAGATAAAATCAAAAAAAAAAACGAAAAACGGAGTCGAGGCAATTTTCAATATTTGATTTTTATTTTTGCGGGAAGCAAAACGAAAAAAGAAAATTGAAAATTGACTGACAAATTTCAATTTTTTATTTTGAGATCACAAAAACAAAACCAAAATTGAAAATTGACGGTTAAATTTCAACGTTTGATTTTGAGAAACCGAAAACGAAACACAAAAATTGACGGTCAAATTTCAATTTTTGATTTTGCGAAACCAAAAACAAAAATTGAACTGGCCAAGGTTACGCGCACACATTGGCCGTAAATGCAAATGTTGTAATTTTGGAGATACCAGATCAATTTTAATAAAGTATCGCTCTCGTATTTCTATATGACATAAATTCATTTTGGAAAGCTGGAATACGAGAGCGATGCTGAGCTTTCCATCTTTCTACTTTCAATTTTGCGAGATGGAAAGCTCGAACACGGGAGCGATGTAGAGCTTTCCATCTTTCAGCTTTCAACTTTGCGAGACGGAAAGCTCGAACAAGGGAGCGATGTAGAGCTTTCCATCTGGCATCAGTACACAATTAATCACTTCCGGGTCGGTGCCCACGATCTACATTGTTTAGAAATTTGAGAGCAGATCTTTATGGATTTTATGAGCTGCGATTTTTCCGCATTTCTGATACATCTGATATTTCAACTTGCAGATGAGTCTTCAAACTGTACTTCCTGGTGTTGATTTGGGCCACTTTGAAAAAAGCATGGTGGATGAAGACATGATCAGTGAAGGGTGAGAAGACTCCCTGTTTACAAATCGAATGACATTCTGTAGCACCAATCAGCTGTCAGTGGCGGTAATTTGAAATTTCCATGGTCAACATCTGTCAAGAGTTCCACTGGTAATGTCCCACAAGGTAAATATTGACATGCCAGGTGGATTTATGCATTGTGAATTTTCTGGAGTTTTGCCGATTTTAACGCTAATACATAACAAGTAACAGAATTAATTGTGCACTGATGCCTGTCACACGACATTTTCACATTTGACCAGAGAACTTTAAATCGTCACTGTGGCTACAGTTTTTACTGGATCAGCCCAATTTTTCCATGATGACTCCTGAACTAAGTTCAAATATTAGGGTTGTTTCAAATTTATGTTATTAAATTATTAATAAAATAAAATAAAAATTTTAATTAATTTTAATAATTTTTTAATTATTAAAATTATTTTTTTTCTTGCTAAATGTGGTTGAAATAAATATCATACTGATAATGCTGGGTAACATCTCTTGTATTGTTATGCCATTTCTGCGACAAAATTGAGGCCTTTTGGAGCAAATATAGGCAAAAAATGACTGATTTGTCAGTACTAGGGCCAAATAGTCAATGCCAAATATGACGAGGTTCATTTAACACAGCTGGTAATTATGAGCAAATGAACTTTCAAGATACAATAAAATGTAAATGGAAGAAAGGAAATTCACATAGATACAATTACATGCTTTTTTTCAAAATCGCGACCTCAGTTCAAATCTTCAATGCTTCAAATCATTTATGCATTAATTCACTTTATATCAGTCTAAAACCACATGAAATTAATACTAATTATATCACCTGTAAAAACTCAGATGTTTGTTCCACACACAAGAATTTCCAAAATGCCTTTTGCATTTGTAACTTTAATGAGACAAATAAA
>JAVTVY010009319.1:0-47404 GCA_036873755.1 Hanleya hanleyi | reverse complement strand
CCATACTGCCAGGTTTGATTGAAAGGTCAAGAAACTTCGACAGAACTGTCAGGGGTTGAAATGTTTGTTCATTACCAAGGAGCCATTGGCACACTAGGTGAAAATCTCTGAGGGCCAAAATACTTTTTTATCAAGCACGACACATTTGGGCTAAGTATGGCCCACCTATACCCACAAACCTACCACCTCAGAAACTGCCCCTTTCCTACTCCCGCAGTGCACATGCGCATATCGCCCCAGCCTTCTTCTACCTATCAAGAGCTTCAAGACAACACCCAGCATGATTTTTTAGGAGCAATGATAGCCCATCTCTCACCAAACATCACTCTGTGTACCCCAAACGCCATGCATGGGCACCATGACATCAGTTCCATGTCAGTTCACCTCTTCGTCACGAGCGTTTCAATATGATACCCTGCATGGCCCATTTGGACCAGGGATGGCTCACCTATACATCAAACCGTCCACAGAAGGCCTTCCTCATGAGTGCGCATTTGAACGATAGTTTTATCAGCGAAAGTCAACGAACGCTTAATAAAATAAAATGAAATCCCTATTAGTGACGTTTTTCGGGTAATTAGGTCAATAGTAAGGGGTCACGTCCAATCGATCGAGACGGTTTCTCGATAAACGAGTAAAACCGATAAATATCTCGTCTCGAAGGGTCCCGGTTTATCTCTATCGATTGTTGTCCCGGTTTGCTCTCGGTTTTCTCTCGAAGCGCAAGACCATCTCGATCCTTCTCGAAATAACTTAAAATGCTTCGAGAATGGAATCGAGATGCCATCAAATGAAAGTTTGAATCATTCGGAAGGCGTATGCTCGGTATATACACATGTATATAGTCTGTGGCAGCGAGATTAATCTTGGCGAATACATATGAATTTAAGTGAATCAGACTGTTAAACATGAATCATTTAATATTATTTTGTTATACTGTCTAGAGATTTGTAGTCGCATACTTGCTCAGACAGCAGAAAGAAAAAAACATCGCCAATTCTGGCTCATTATTCTGAACCTGTTTTTTTTTTAGAATTTAAATCGCTTTATAAGATACGCCCAGGAACTGCAAATTGAAATAAATTATGGAAGTCTAGAATAAAATTCTATATGTTCCTCTGAGAGATGATCAGAATGGGATATCTTTATCGTCAGAGATTTTCCCTGTATTCCGAAATAAAGAGACTAGGAAGATCACCAGAGCGTCTGGTAATTCAATGAAAGTCGGAGCATATGAACATAAACGCTCGATCGAAGCGTTCCGACAAACAAAACGTGGTATCATTTATAGTTAAATGTATGTAAGCGTTGGTATAAAGCCTGATTGCCCTTTGAATTGGGCGATAATTACTTCCACTATTTGGTTAATTTCCC
This sequence comes from Hanleya hanleyi, assembly GCA_036873755.1. Lineage (NCBI taxonomy): Eukaryota > Metazoa > Mollusca > Polyplacophora > Lepidopleurida > Hanleyidae > Hanleya > Hanleya hanleyi. Next base: position 46,030 of record JAVTVY010009319.1, on the reverse strand, counting down.
GGACACAGTAAATAATAGAACGTGAGTATATTATTAAGCCAACAGTGCAGCATGCTGTTTCATTTTTTTCTTTCATAGAAATTAACCCCTCTCCCTTCGCTGTTGTTTCAAGCCGACGGGTTTTCACTAACCCACTGTCTGTGGCGTGAATTATCAACACCTCGACTTCCGATTGCCAGTATTTCCGCTAACCACTTCCGGGCAATCTTGTGTCAGAAATAAAGGTTGTCAATATAATCTCTTTATTTGAACTATTTTAATTCTAAAAAAAATGGAATCTGCAATGAATACTACCAAATTCCAAAACAAATTACACGCCTAGGTAATACACCGGTCAAACTCTTAACATAGCTTTCATTTCGATTGAAAAGATCCATGTTACCAAAAACTTTATAGAACAATGTTTAACGCATGCTTCCATATCATTATTATTCAGATCAAAATCAGTTGATGTGTCATTTATTCCGCGACGGATACTAGTCTGATAAACAGTCAATTATCGATGTGAGAGAAGTACTAAATTATATATTCATACTCTATGTATAGATAAATGCAAGTTTCCGTTCAATTGAATTCACGAAACATCAGGACATAGATATATCGATTAAACGAGTAATAATACTGAAAACATCCGTTTTCTGAATTATATTTTGGCCGCGATATACGTAGGCGACGAGCGCCCCATAAATATGTTACCAGCGCAAAAATTTAATCGCCTAAGAAGTTAAGATAGTACAAATTAACGGCAGTAAAACATGGACATAGTGAAACCGGGACCCCCTTCGAGATTACCGATCAATTTCGTAACCATCTCGAAAACCGGGACGTTTGGATCGAGATAGAACCGGGAGCAAACCGGGAGACGTAGTCAGGGGTCCCGGTTCTGCCCTCCCGGTTTCAGCCGAGAAATTTCTCGATCCATCTTGAAGGCATCGAGAAAGTGCCTCGATTAATTGGACGTGACCCCTAAGCGTTTTACTCTTTCTCTCCTACTTGCAGCAAACAGTTTCTTCTAGGAGTATTTGTCAGACCCATTTTCTTCCGACAGAAATGCCTAGGACTGTGTGGTGCCATTGTCTCCCAATTAAATAATTATGATAATATTTCTCTTTAACATGTTTAAGGCACTAGAGAATGTTCATTTCTAGAGCTTGAATGTTTTTTTTTATTTCACTATTTTTTTTATCAGGTTAAGAGAAGATCATTCATTACAAAAAAATGGGGGTTCATCATACTCGTTAAAAAAATATGCCAGCCAAATGTATGTAAAACACTTAAAAGCTGTAACACTGAATACATATAGGGAGATTTGAATTTTTTCTTGCCTGATGCTCAATAAATTTTCCCCATTTTGCTATATTATAATAACCACATACAGTTCTTGTTGAATATGCAATAAAAACAGGAGGCACCATGCTTCCATAGAAACTATTAGCGGTATAACAGATAAACTGAGGGCAGGCTTTCCAGTCCTATTTCCAGGAGGGGGTGAGGGCGGGCAATGGGCATGGGGGTAGGAAATATTATTGGAGTTTTGTATATAACAATAAATTCTGTGAGTTGATCTAGCTGGTAGTAACTGATTTATACCCTAGCCTTGTCTGAAGGGACAATTTTTCATTAGACATTAATCACCAATAGCAGTCCACTCAATTAACTACAGCAATCAGCAATGCTGAGGCGAATGCCATAGCAAAAGTAACTCTGCCTCAGCAGTTTTTAACATTGTGTTAAATGGGGAATATTTGAATGCCAACAGGGATCCTCTAATTGTGGGGGCTGCAATTGTAATGTTATTGTAACGGCCAAACAGTAATGTTTTTTGTCTGTATAGAGTGATATCAGTCTAAGGGAGATTACTCGTATTGTCATGTCTCGCCAGTGTGTACAGGCGCGCAGGGGCAAAAATGGCGGTTCTTTGAATGTACAGTTTGAGTTTCTCTCTCTCCCGAAGTCTACAAAAACGGTATGTTTGAAGGTTGATTATTGTATGAATTATATGTAATGATCTTGGTAAACGTTTGGGTGAATTAGTGATGCACCGTTGATGTGTTGATAAGCGTCATTTATGCTACAAAAGTATTATAAAGTTTAGCAGTTTCTTTGCATAACGTAAGCTAAGCCATGCGATAGGCGTATTGTTTACATGTTCAAGTTAGGTGCAAAGTTGCCTCCCTTTGTCCGTAACTCTGTACAGCCTATATTGTGTTTTGGGGTATATCAATAACTCTTTATCATTCTTTATGGATAGATACAACGTGTTTTCCGCGTTATTTCTGTGTTCTAAATAAACCCCGAATATAACATGACAGATAAATGTTCTTGAGCTGAAGTATATATACGAGTATACAGAACTTTATAAGAAAGAATTGGTTTGTTTTTGACTCTGACATTTCATGTATGCCCATTTTGTTCTGTTGAATGTAAGCCATATGCAGGGTATATTTAGTTATGTGCACTGTAAACTATAAACAACAAGACAACTTATTTGTAAATTTATTTCTGTATTTTCAGTCAATCTCGCCAACTCGCCATTCGGACAATTCACAATATTTTCAACGATCGTGTCATGTATAACTGGACATATTAGTGTTACACGTGCATTCTGCAACGATGAATATGGGTCACGAACTATGTCACTTGTCACGAATAAACATTGTCATATTGTCATCAAGAAATCTGGGCGTGAATTGAGTTCTTCGGCAAATGAACAGTTACAGTTATGAATATGGTTTGTTTGCTGCGAATGATTCAAAATAGAAATTTATACCGATAGGGGCATACTGGAATTATCATGGGGGCAGTATTTATAGGATGCGAATTTGCCGGAAAGTTTACACAATTGTTTGTCACTAACAGTTACCATTAGCAATAATTGGTTTGTGGTCAATGGTCTAGTACCTTACTTCTTTTAATTTTTCGAACAGCATTTTTAGACTTAGAAGCAGAAAATTTTGTTATGTCAACTGAGACTAAATACTGTGGTATCTATGTTATTTATCCCAAGAACTGAAAAGATAGCTAGTGAAATTTGTAGAATGTTAGCAGAATTTCTCTCCGCAGATGCGTGAAGTTAAGTTTTGATGTCTGAATAATTAGAAGAAATACAGTACCGGTGTATACGGCTATAGATAAGCTGTCACGAATTTATGCAGTTTATAGTTTGTGACAATTATGTACATGTAGTCTCATTTCTGAGGGATGTCCTGATAAGTACCGGTATTGGCCTCTCATTTTAAAATTGAAGAGCAACGCTACATGTACATCAGTTCATGCCCATCCATAAAGGGCAGGACTGTTACTGTTATAAAAGAGAACTTGGAAAACCGGGAAATCTAACAAAGCATGGAATCTCCTCAACCTGGAATTACACGGTCTTCTTTGGGGGGAGGGGGTACTGACTATTTCTGGAATAGCCCATTCCTACACGACTGTACACAACCCCCCCCCCCCCCCCACTTCACTCGCTCTGTGACAAGCTCCCGTCATGCCCGTGGAGAAATATAGCCATGGGAAAATAAACCAATATTCATTGCGTGCTCGATTTGTACTGTGTATTGCACGTGTTCATAATTGGTCGGTGGTGATAAATCTTACCTGTGTAAAGAAATGGTAAAACAAGTCGGACAGCAACACGGAGTGACCCTTTTTTGAAGGCGGCCATGGCATAAAATTGTCACCACATCAACGAGTTGAATCACAGTGCAGATAACAAAAGCACCATCTCACAGAAAGAGACAGGTTCATGTCTGCTCCACAGCTTCTGCCAATATAACTGCACAATCAATGAACTTATGAACGATATTGTGAAATACTTGCAACTTTTGACGCGCAGAATTCTGCAAGGTTTAACGCGCGAACTGTACCATCTGTGGCGAGACTGGTCACATGGTATCAACTGTGTGACTAATTACCACAAAATACCGCAATATTAACCATTACGGTACTACACATAATTGTTGTTGTTGTGTCGAACGATCTGAGATAATCTAGCATTTATTGAGAAGGCGCAGGTTGATATCTCATTGGTGATTATCACCCACTTTTATCTCTTAAACATTTTGGTGAACAAATTAACATCATCCATGGAGGTTTATGTGACAAAACGCGTTAACATTCTGTACTAACTTTGCTCGCAGAGTCAACGCATTTTTTCACAACTGTTGTGTTTATCGGGTTGACACTGCATGCAGAATCAACGCTTTTTCCCGCAATTGTGACAAAAAATGTGACAAACTGGCGTTGCCACTGCATATCATGTCTTAACTTTGGACAAAACGCGTTATAAATGGTGCATGTCGACACAAAGAATCAACCAAAATACATGCGAAACGTTGGAGTCATTTAACTGAGCCAATTTACCTAAGTCGTCCACATAACCTTGGAAGCAGTTGGCCCCGTGGGGCTGCCGGGGATTGACCTGGGGTGTTGTGCACACTCAGGTCATGGTAAAAATAGACCCCCAGAGAGCTTGTCGTAAGAGGCGCCTAACTGGGTTACACGTGAGGTTCTCGGGGGTGAAAAGGAATAGGACCCCAACCGTGGGGTCCCGGGTGTTGAAAGAAATAGGAACCAAGCGTCGTGATGTGACTGAAATAGTGTTGGAAGCGACGTAAATCATATTCACCCACTCACTCACTCACTCTGGAATCAGTTGGAGAACCTATTTCAAATATACATATGCGATAATAGGTTTGAAGATCCGTTTGGAACACCTTGGTCATCGAAATATCTGTTGATAATCTTGTAAAGAATCATCTTGAGATGAAAGTAGTACAAAAAGGGCATCTTGATGCCGAAAGATGGTGGCCGCATGTCATGGAGAATGGCCATCACTTCCGGTTCCGGTCAAGTGACCGGAAGTGACGTTTGATCCTGCGCATTCGCACAATTAATGCCCGGATAACGTGGTGCGCAGGGATCAATGTCACTTCCGGTCATGTGACCGAAACTGGAATTGACGGCAATTCTCCATGACATGGGGGCGGTCATTTTTACATGGGGGTCGCTATTTTTCGGAATTAATATGCTCTTTTGAAGTCGGCTCGTGACGTTATCAATTCGGGGGCCAGCAAGTCTCAACAGTTTTGAGGGAAGAGCGTCATTTAACTGTGTTGAATGTATTGCGATTATATGCGCGTGGGAATTTCCGTGACGTCATGAATTCAGGGTCCAACAAGTCTCAACATGTTTTATTCCTTGGCATCATCAATCTGTGTTGAATGCAGTTGGAGTTATACGGTATCAGAAGTTCATGAGAGATCTCTCATGAACTTCTGACGGTATACATACACCTTTATGGCTACGCTGTATAGAGCCGTCGTTATTTTAATAGGGAACAGCCTAACTGTATCATGGTACAATATCTCTCGCAGAATACACACACCCAAGATGCTCCCTACATCCTTTCTGAACGTTAGCCTGACGTCGGTAAAACAAAATGGCGTCTGTAATAGCCAAATGACCCGAATGATGGCGTTCGTGGCGCCGTCTGCACATGAATGGTGTGCATGGAAATTTCAGACTAGAAAAAAATCTGGATATGACGCCTAAAGTCTGGAAAACGGACCGAACCCGTGGACATTTTTCATGTGTAGTACCAGAAGTGATGGTCATATTCTCCATGACATTGGGATGCGCCGTTTTTCGGCGTTAGGATGCTCTTTCTCTACTACTGACCACTTATACATCTATAGATGCGTCGAAGCTCCTTTGGGGTACTGTAGAAAACAGCCCCTTTTAACGCATTGAAATAATTTGAGACACTTATGCCATCTGCACATGAGAGAATCGATGTTTGGAACTCTGAAAAAACATGCTGAATGTTGAAGAACGTTGCAACGGGAAATGATTTTAGGTACTCCAAATACCTCTGTGTCAGAAACCCATGTCAGCGGCGGCGGAAACCGGCCTGTATATCTGGTCACATTAGGATCAAAATCATGAAAAAGTCACCCAGCTTTTGTTGAAACTGGAGGGGCTGAGCCCCCACCCTCTCCAAACTTGGGGGGGGGGGGGGTGTCCTGGGACGTCATTGTGAGCATACGGAATAGTAGGGAAAGGTGCGTAGTATAGAAATGACATTTAAGGACACTGAGCCATCCTGACTGAAGAAAACGGCCATTCCCCCAAATTCAATATTCAAAATCTTCCTTCTGTTGGGAGTTTGTTTATGTATATTTGAGCCATACATGGTCCAAATTGTATCATATTGAAGCTCTTGTTGGTTAGAGTAAGACTGGGTATGGGACTTTTGTCCCATGACATTAACGTGCGCATGTGTAGTCGCGAAGTAGTAGAGAAAGAGGCATTTTCGGATGTGCAAACTCGGGGCGTAGTAGAGAAACGGGATATTCTGTGTGGGTTGTGTGGGTGGTTGATTACAGGCGGGGTCGTCTGTGATTCTGGATCAATAGACTGTGCCTGCGCAACCGACAGTAGAACGCTCCACCAAGAAAGAGATGAGATCGACACAACGGGTCTCACCAAAAGAGATCTGGAACTGGGCCGGTGACTGTGGTGGCGATGATGGTGGCGATGGTGATGGTGATGGTCGTGGTATGGTGGTAGCGGCAGTGGTGATGGTGATGGTGATGGTGATGGTCGTGGTGTGATGGTAGCGGCAGTGGTGATGGTGATGGTCGTGGTGTGGTGGTAGCGGCAGTGGTGATGGTGATGGTGATGGCCGTGGTGTGGTGGTAGCGGCAGTGTTGATGGTGATGGTGATGGTCGTGGTGTGGTGGTATAGCGGCAGCAGTGATAGTGATGGTGATGGTCGTGGTTTGGTGGTAGCGGCAGTGGTGATGGTGATGGTGATGGTCGTAGTGTGGTGGTAGCGGCAGTAGTGATGGTGATGGTGATGGCGACCTGCACATATAGGGAGTTAAAAGGTGTCATTCATCAATCCATGTCAAACGACTTGTCAGAAACACTTTTCTCGTTTCTCGTTGCTCACACACCTTCACTGTAAACTGTAGTCAACGGGGATGCCGTAATACCCGAGACGAAATGTGGAGGATGTGTCGTGTGGGTTATTTATATGCGTAAAAAAATACCTGTTGACGCTTTTGATCTGAAGACGCGTTCAAATAGGTGTTTCTTTTGAACGATCACTTTAGCATACTCTACGCAGCTCATGTCCGGGTTTTCAACATTGACGCGGTTCGATCGGTCTCCAAATGAAACGGATCCTCTCAAATTGACCACGAGGTTGACATACTGAAAAGACCTTCGTAGTCTGCGTGACAATGCGTTGCTATTACTGACGCAGCTCTAGACCAAGCTGGGACCGCAGATGTAACTCTACGCTGGCGAGAAAGCATACGTTGCCATCTTGTGACCCGCATGAACGACATCCAATGGGTGAGGAACAGACACTACCTAAAGATGATACTAATAACTACCCGTGACCAGAATCTTCTGATCCTGCGTGAGGCATCTCAGACCTTTATACAAATGCTGACGGAGAAATTAAACACACACATCCCTCTCCGCCGTTTACCGAGTGAACTCTATAACACAGAGCATATGATAGCGCCCATCAACGCCCGTTGACGCCCGTCCATAAAAGCAACCCTAGCTGAAAGACGAACACAGCCTTGACGTTTAACCAATCAAAATGACTTATAATTGCCCTGAGTGCGGCAGAACGTTCACCAGACACTACAATATGATTCGGCACCAGCATACCTTGTATATAGAGGCCGATGAGCCAGAATCCGTAGAGCCGGCTGAGGCAAATGACTAATGAAACTAAAGTCTGTCCATTTTAATTAGTCGTCTACTTTGAAGCTTGTCAAAAATCAATAGTTAACCCTGCATCAATTTTCTTTTTTGCAGCGTGTATAACAAACTGAACTCTACAAAATGACTAACATCTCTCCATGATATCGATAATATATCACGCTTGAACAAACTTTTTAATTCTCTCCATATAAAACGCCAGTACAGTTGTTTATGTACCGAGTCTCAATTACATAGGGAGACGTCATAATGTATTCATGCTCACTGTCACAGAGGTCATGGATGCCGAATACAGTAATAACAGGCGGCCGTGGGAGTGTCGCTTGTACCCCATGCCCAGTGAAATGGCCAAATAATAAACCGCGCACACCTCTATAACCATACACGGCATTGTTAACCTTTGTACTAGAAAACACGAATACATTATGACGTCTCTCTATGTAATTGTGTCCTGGTACACGAAACAACTGTACTGGAGTTTTATATGGAGAGAATTACAAAGTTATTTCAAGCGTGATATATCATCGATATCACGGAGAAATGGTAGTCATTTTGTAGAGTTCTGTTTGTTCTACACGATGCAAAAAAGAAAATTTGTGCAAAGTTAACTGTTGATTATTGACAAGCTCCAAAGTAGACGACTATTTAAAAAGGACAGACTATAATCCTAATCATATGTGGTGATGTTGAACGAAATCCCGGACCCTGTAGCATCCCAGAGAATAACGGTCTTCGGATTCTGCACCTGAACATACGCAGTATACGCCACAGAATTTTCTACGTAGAAGCTATAGCAGACGAATTCGACAATACCGTGGATGAAAAAACACTTAATATAGAAGGTTTTAATAAACCTTATAGGAAAGATAGAGAATCGAATATACAAAATCCATGGGGTGGAATTTTGATATATACGTCAACCCAACTAAAATGTAGCCGCAAATTAGAATTGGAAATAAACGCGTTCGAAACCATGCGGATAAAGATTGAGTTACAAGGTCAGATTATATTACTAAATATTTCATATATTACCCCTAAATGTCCAGCCCCAATTTATCAAGATTTTCAAAATATGGTAGAAAACGCATTCGATGCTTGCCCGAATCTTATCATAACGAGGGAGTTGAATGACGACCGTCCAAACGAAAACTCGCCCCATCTAGCACAGATCCTTGAACAACTCAATATCAACAATATTATAAATGAACCAACCAGAGTCACAGCACACTCGTCAACACTACTTGATCCAGTCATTATCTCCGACACAATTAATGTTCAGGACAGTGGTGTAATTAAGGTTGACGAGGACATAAGCGATCATAGAGCCACCTATGTTGACGTATTATCAAAACACAATTTGAAACATGCATACAAACAAGTCTTGGTATATAAGGCTGCCAAATTTGAGCTGTTAAATAAGTTATTATTAAATATTAATTGGACTGAGCTTTTGAAGAGTGCGCTATAAATGAAGCTGCTGAAAAATTTACAGAAAGATTTTAGGAAACAGACAAAACATGTATACCGTACAAAACAGTTACTATACGACCAAAAGACAGAGCATGATATGACAGTGACATAGGAAGAGAAATGCGAAAGAGAGATAGACTAAAACGAAAGCAATCAAGACAAAAATACCTACCGATTGGAAGAACTATCAGACAAGTAGGAATAAAGTTAATAATATCAAAAAATATGCCAAAACTAACTATTTTAATAATATCTAAAATGTCTTATTAACCTCGAAATCTGAAGATCCAAAATTTTACTGGAAAACCGTTAAAAAACTATTTAGTGATACAAAAATTATACGTGAAATACCAGCATTGGTTTCCCAAGACACCACAGGAAACAATGCCACCTCTTTCAGCGATGTAGACAAAGCTAATGCGTTGAACAAATTCTTCACTTCCATCTCCACTGTCGACGACACTTCAACAGACTTACCCCAGTTCGAACAAAAATGTGATAGTGTACTTGATGGAAGTGAGATTACAGAAGATGAAGTCTGTGATATCACTAATAATATTGAAACCAGTAGGGCCAGCCTGATTAGTCATAAAATGCTTAAGAGTTGCATTCAAACCATTTGTAAACCACTTTGCATGCTCTTTAATATGTCGCTCGCAAGTAAAAAGTTTCCGAAGTGCTGGAACATTTCCAATATACTGCCCATATTTAAAAAAGAAGATCCACATCTTTTGTCGAAAAGAATATCCACATCTTCTGTCGAACTATCGCCCAATTACAACACATATAAGGGAAGTGGGAAGAGGTGCCGACATACTGACAGAGCCACATGACTTGACAGTATAGTCTTCCGGTTAACCTATTCTATAGCACATAACAAGAATCTAACGATTCGTGATATGTGTTGTATCTCAGGTACGCTTTTATTGTACCTGTTCATGTGGCAACTTGGATGACATGACCACACGGCCCCTAGCACCGGCATAAGCGGTATTAGAAACAAATCTAGAGAGCTATGATGGAAATGCTCTGACAACTCGTATATTGGTAATTGGTGAGCTGTTTCTCTGTGACAACTCGTACTCTGGGGATTGGTGAGCTGTATCGTCGTCAGATGAAAATGACAGCATTTAACACAAAAGACTAGTCTGTAAGGCCCGATGTCGACCCAGCATCAACTTCCCACAAATGCCAACATATATCAAAGACCAAATATCACTGCTTAGCTGTGTGTCCAAAATTATAGAAAGAATTTTGTTTAAACACATATACAATCATTTTTACGAACACTCTACAGTATATCAGTTAATCGAACTCTATCATACTATTTTTAATTCCTTGGATGAGGCACGAATTCTTGCATAGTGTTATGTGATATATTGAAGGCATTCGATACAGTATGGCATAAAAATTAACTGTTTAAATTGAAAGAATATGGAATCGATAGTGCCCTGCTGGAATGGTTAAATAGTTATCTTAACGAAAGATTTTCTAAAGTCATTGTTGGAACCGCGATCTCATTATCGCAAACGATTAACGCAGGAGTTCCACAAAGCTCTGTTTTAGGTCCCTTGCTGTTCCTAGTGTACATAAATGATATTGCCGACAAACTTATAAGCCTCACTAGACTTTTTGTCGACGTCTCTTGTTTTCAATTTTCATCAGTTAACCTTGACGAGATAGAACCAGTAATAAATCGAGCACTTATCTCTCTGATTGAATGGTCGAAGCATTGGTTGCGGAATTTCAATGCACTGAAAACAATACTTCTCTTGTTTACCAACAAGAAACTGCCCAGACAGCTTGACAATATCCTACTTCAAGTATCGGACAATCATCGCCATTTAAAAAATTTAGGAATCATCTTACAAGAGAACTGTAAATGAGGAAATCATATTAATCAGATTACAAGCTAATTCAGATTGGAATTATGACAAAACTAAAATATCAACTTGGCAGATCAGCTTTATCAAAAATATATTTATCTTTCGATAGACCCATTCTAGAATACGGCGATGTTGTCTGCGACGGGTGTACACGTGAAGAAGCTGATAAGTTCGAAAAACTTCAACTTACTGCGGCGCATATTGTTACTGGACTTCCAGCGTACGCCAGTAGAGAATCGATTTACTTTGAAACTGGATGGGAAACATTGGCAAGTAGACGTCGGATGGCAAAACTAAAATTAATGTACAAAATAGATAATGAAGACTGTCCTAAATACATACAAGATTTGGTTACACCCCGCGTAGGACAAACGACCCCCTATAAATCTAAGGAATAATTCTGATTACGTGATACCCAGAGCTAGGCTTTCTATCTTAAAAAACTCCTTTATTCCATCGGTTATACATGAATGGAACAATCTCAGTGCTGACACAAGAAGTAAACCACCACTCCCCTCGTTTAAATATTCCATCACTGCAAAAAAGTGTACAGCTAAATATCTGGGCAAGGCGCTCGTGAAATTAACATAATCCATACCCAAATTAGGCAACAATGTAGCAAATTAAATGTTGATTTTTCCGCATAAAATTGTCCAATGTTCCAAGCTTTCAAGTTTCATTTCTATTTCGTATGTCTGTTGTACAACACAATTAGAGATGAGCTGCGAGCGAAAATTTCTCAAGATTATACACTTCACGATCTACTTCTGGGAAATAGATCCTTCACAGATGAAGTTAATTCTAATATATGCAATGCAACCCAAAAATTTATCAAAGACAGTTTACGATTTAGTAAACAAAACAGTATCCCCAGTTGCGAAATTATGAGAAGGCGGGTCCCATAACACTTAACATCTGCGCACCACTGCGTGCTTCGTCCCGTAACATACGTAAATAACATGTTACATCCAGGATGTACAATGCGTTATATTGTATATATTATATATAATATGAAACATTTGGATGAAAACTTTATATGTGAGACACTAATTCATGTGGAAGTATATCGTCTGTATTGTTAATATGCTTACACTATAGTGAAATATAACATAAGCTTGTAGGGAGAGGGGAGAGTAAGTTGTAAGAACTTGACCCCAATCCCATGTACATCAGTGGTACAATAAATAAGTTTAAACTAGACGTCCTAATCCGCAGGCAGAACCATGCCCTCAAAACAAGTGTTTATAGGAAACCCACCAACACCGACCAATATATCCATTACCTATCCAATCACCCAAGTCAAGTTAAAGTCGGTGTGATGGATAAGAATGTCCTGGTGATTAGTGTCCCTTTTCATATTCTTTCACATTGCAACCAAGGACCAAGCTCCGAATAATATAATATTCATATGTAAATATTACTATTACCAGGTGCTGGTTAAAGAATTGAGTGTAGACATATCTTCATCAAATACGTCTACTTACTCCCAAACTGCATTTACTCTGGAAGATTTATTTAACAATCACAAAAAAGTTTCTCAGGGAAAGAGGTATTTGTCTTCCAACCAATCATAGCGACATACCAAAAATATACTGGACTCCCAAAATGCATAAATCACCATACAAAGCTAGATTCATAGCTGGTTCTAGAAACTGCACCACCAAGCTTCTTTCAACCCTATTGACGAGGGCCCTTCAGGAGGTAAAAGCATTTTGGGAAAGGTATTGCGCCACTATTTTCAAGAACTCTGGCGTTGAATGTATGTGGATATTGAAAAACTCAAAATGTCTTACGGAAGACCTTGATGCTAAAGGTCACATACCGTACAGACATGTATCACATGGGATTTCTCGACTCTCTATACTACAATCCCTCATCAGGACCTTATTGACCGTCTAAGTTCATTAATAGTATCTGTGTTCAAGAAAACTGATCGTAGATATGTTAATGTCGGAAGCCATAAAGCATTCTTTAGCTCGACTACATACAAGAGATATCATTCATGGGATGTTTCTTTGTTTATAGAGTTGCTTGAATTTCTCATTAAAAATATCTATGTGAAATTTGGCAACACAATATATCAGCAGCATATAGGTATTCCAATGGGTACTAATTGTGCACCCCTGTTGGTTGACCTGTATCTGTTTTCTTATGAATATGACTATATGCAGGCGCTTTCAAAAACCGATCCATTCAAAGCCCGATCCTTCTCATTCACCAAACGTTATATAGACGATCTTCTCGCTGTGGATAATCGCTATATAAATGACGCAGTGAAGGATATATATCCACCTTCACTGGATTTGAAGGAAACTACAGATAGCCCTACAGGCACATCATATTTAGATCTATATCTCTATAAAAATGAAGCGGGCATTCTCTCTCGTCGACTTTATGACAAAAGAGATGATTACAATTTCGACATCGTAAACTATCCCTTTCTGGATAGTAATATTCCAGTTGGACCTGCATATGGCGTATACATATCTCGCTTAGTAGCATTTGCTAGATCCTGTGTTAAATGTGATGATTTTAATCAACGTCACAAAACATTGTTGCAGAAACTTGTAAAACAGGGCTATTCCACCAAGCGCCTCCACTCAAAGTTTCTCAAATTTGGCGATACATATCGCATGCTGATAACAAAATACGAACGTAGCGTGCAAGATCTATGGCGCTACGTTTCGTAACATGTGTCTAATTCCGCTTAACCCGGGGCTAGGGGCCGTATGAGCCCATGTACTTCAAGATCCTCATGGTACTCATATGAACAGTCACAATCAAAGCGTGACTGAGGTACATTATTTTTAGATGACGACTCTATAACGAATATTATGGATTAAGAATACTGATCAGCGATACGGATTTGATATTTTGGAACATCATGATGTCTTGCCGGTATCATTGAAAACTGTTGACCGCTTCTCTCTTGCAGGAAACAAGCCTATGTTTATGTATACTTTTGTCTTTTTGAATTTGGTGCTAATACTGTTATATGGAAATGGAATAGGTCTTTGGATTATGGACGCGGATATTCTCTAATGGACGACGGCTGGATTATGAATGACGGACTAGACGCTTGTAACTTGTCCTCGATGTAGAGGAAAGTGTCTTAGCTGGGTTAGAAGATAGGACCCGGACACTCTTAGCCGCCCGATATTCTTAGCCTCCACCCCGGCATCATATCCACCTTAACCAGACGAACCAGAAAAAAATATGTTCAACAGAAAGCCTGCCCAGTGAAATAAGCCACCTAAAGACAGTCTTCACCGATCACAACAAATAACCTAAAGCCATGGTAGACAGAATCATCAACAAGACACTGCAACCGCAGCAACAAAATCAAATTTCCGAGACCCCAGCCTTGTATTCATCGCCATTCTATAAATAGGGCAGACCAGTCACCACATCAAAATGTTAGCTTTGAAAAATTTGGAAGCATCTCCAACGAAACGTCAGCTCTACAGCAATAGTGAAGTTGTTATCCATAGAATAGCCTTATACATAAATATAGACTAGTTTCCTGTAAGACAGATTTCAGTGATGTCGGCAAGACATCCAGATGTTCCACACTTATCAATTCCGTATCGCTTGTCTGTATTCTTAATCCTGATGGTTTTCGCTATAAACTCGTTATATAGATAATGATGTACCCCAGTCATATGAACACCGTGAATTTCTTGAAATAATGGGCTCATGCGGTTCCTAGCCCTGGGATAGGGGGAATTAAACACAATTTACGATACCACAGGCCATAAATCTTGCACGCTACGATCATATTTTGCTATTAGCATGCAATATGTATCGCCAAATTTGAGAAACTTTGAGTGGGGGCGCAGGAGTGGAATAGTCCTATAAGTTTCTGTAATAATGTTTTGTGACGTGATTGAAATCGTCATATTCAACACAAGATCCAGTAAATGATACTTGCCGAGATATGTATACGCCATATGCAGGTCCAGCTGGAATATTGCTGTCCATAAAAGGATAGTTTACGATATCCAAATTATAATCATCTCTTTTGTCGTAAAGTCGACGAGAGAGAATTACAACACATATAAGGGAAGTTACAACACATAGACCCGCTTCATTTTCATAGAATTATAGGTCAAAATTTGATGTGCCGTTAGGCCCACCTGTAGTTTCCTTCAAATCCAGTGAAGGTGGATATATATCCTTCACTGCTTCATTTATGTAGCTACTATCCAGAGCGATCGTCTATATAGCGTTTAGTGCATGAGAAAGAACGGGCTTTGAAATTATCGGTTTTTGAAAGTGCCTGCATATAGTCGTATTCATAAGAGAACAGATATAGATCAATCAAAAGGGATTCACAATTGGTACCCATTGGAATACCTATACGCTGTTGATATATTGTGTTGCCAAATTTCACATATATATTATTAATGAGAAATTCTCTAGATGACGACTTTACGATTATTATGGATTAAGAATACTGATCAGCGTTACAGATTTTATAATTTTGGAACATCATGTCGGCATCATTGAAAACTGTTGACCGCTTCTCTCTTGCAGGAAACTAGCCTATGTTTATGTATACTATTATTGTCTTTGAATTTGGTGCTAATACTGTTACATGGTAGTGTGACTAACGTCACAGGACCTACGAAGTACAGTAGGCATTAGGACTCGAACGCGAACTGAACTCTTGGAAATCCCCACCCCCAGTTGAAATCCTGCCTATATTAAGATGGGCACCGCCCAAGTCAGAATCGCCAGTGATTTTCATCAAAAATCACCAGAAATTTTCATCAAAAGTAGATCAGCTCAGAACTTGTTGGTAACAGTCTCCTAATGCGCCTTCATTCCAAAATAAATAACGATCGCCGATTTAATTTTACAATTTTTTAATTAAAGGAAACAGATTGAATAATATAGGTTCAGTAGATTTCAAGCTTTACGTGTGAAAATACATTTACATCTCTTTAATGGTTTTCAGTGCCCTTGTACAGGATCAAAACAACCTTTTGAATCACATTATTTTCCCAACAATACAACAAATTTGTATATATAGTACTATAGTAGAAAGGTAGCATTTATGTAGTTTACGGTAATTCAACTCAAGACCAACACCTTCTATGCACAAGATAATAATGATTCTATGGCATTCTCCTGAGCATAACCGGTACAGAGACGAATAAATAGCGTCTCTACATCACGTTGTTATCTAGATATATGAGACAACACATTTTGGGCATCGGCAATCTGATGAATGTACTATTCCGGTTTTCTTGTTTCACATTATATTCTATGGCGGTTGTGAATCGGAATTGCTGTGACATACCAACACACTCCGTGGCAGTGATTCTGTATCACCTGATCAAGGAATCAAAATGGATCAAGATTTGAAATGACAAGAGAAATTTAGACATATTTTGTTTACACATGTAATTTTTTGTTCAAATTATATCCAAGTGTGATATATAGTCAATATTCAAGAGGTACAAAAAAAAAACAAAGTATGTCCTCATATTTTCACATGAGAGCTGAGGATAGTCTTCATCCACAAGACTATGAATGGTCCTACACAGAAGCAGATGTGGCACTATATAAGCATCATGCAGAAAGCTTCTATCAGCTTTTTGTACAGAGGTATGGCTGGAAAAAGCTCACACCTTACATGATGCTCTATATAGATCATGTCCCCAGCCTCATGGCTAATTTGCCATTTCCTCTAGCCAGATTTATGGCACAGGGTGGGGAAAATGCCAATTACAGCGGACAACAGTTATTTTTACAATCACACCATGCGCCACGGAGGTAGAAAGACAGACAAGCAAGATCCCATATATGCCACCTTCTTCCATAGATTTAAAAATCTATGCTTTGATATTGATCAGTTTAACACATCAGCTGATACAGATCTTCTCGCTGCTGCATGGGGCTTCATTCACTGAGTTTTTGAGAAAACCCAGTTTTGAAGACAGTGTACAAGCTAGTGAAGAAACCACTGCCTCCACAACTGATATATCCCATGGAAGTGGTAATGAGGTCATGCCTGAGAAGTCATCAGACATCTTTCAGGGAAAGTACTTCCTCCTTGCTGGAAATATTGGACAGACCAAGTTGAAGAAAACAATTACGGAGAATGGCGGCGAGGTTTTGGATGATATACCGAACAGAGTTTCAGCAAAACAGTACATTGTGGTAACCTCGCAATCTGTAAGTAACAAAAACCCTCCAAAAGCTGTCAGACTAGCAGTCAGAAGATCATATCCAATAGTTGGTGTCGATTTTGTTTATTCTTCAGTGAAAGACGGCAAAGTGAAGAACCCAAATGAGTGTAGCTTGGGCATGAAAGAAATTCACAAAATTGTGAAAGCAAGAGATTCCTTAGTCAAGGCTAAACACTTCTCACAGAATAATTCAATGCTTTCGCTACTACGAAAAGCTAAGCGTGTAGTTCAGTTGAAGCAAAGAAATAAGAAAAACAAAAGATATATCAATCCAGCAACATACTATGCTATGACCCGGAGGAAGTATTTTGGTCATGCAGCCTTTTCTGGTTTCCATGGATCCCAAGCACTGACCAAAAAGTTGATGGCAGAGTGGAAAAATCTTACCCCAAGAACTAAGACAAAGTCAACAAATGATTGGAAACTGCATGTTGAAAACTTCAAATCATCTGAAAAGCATTCACGGTTCAAACGTCATACAAGTGTAAACAAACGCTTACCATTTTGATGTTACTGGGTTTACATGGATGGATGGATGCACTTGGGTGCTCCATCGCACCGCGATAAGCACTGGTCGTGCGATCATGCCGTGCAACCCGTTTTCACCAATCCACTCTTAAACACTTGTTTCATCTTGTCATACAGACATGGATAATCCCCACACTCTGTACATATCTGAGACCACTTTTGGGTTAATTCAGATTTTATAATGAGGACAGTTTGTGATGTCTCTATTGTGTGGAGAATTTATTAGATAGATTTGTCCACGTTTCAATGCATTTGAATCAAAGGAGATAACTTGTGGATGCGCTGGACAGCTTGTCTTGAACTATATCCAAATCGCTTGTTTGTAAGTATGTTGATTTACGTATATACCACAGTTACCAATTACGGTATTTGAATGTGTGAATTCTCTGACGCTCGTTAGATAAATGTTATAGATAGGGTGTTTTATGAGCGTCGATTCATTAAAATGGTGAAATAGTCGTATATATAGCGTGAATTTATGTAAGATTTTCTTCAACTTGGTCTGCCCAATTGTAGATGAATGGGTTTGCATGTGGATCACTACAATTAAATGTTATTTTTTGTGGTTTTGTGAAGCATTACAGTACACATATGGTATAGAGTGGTATTGAGTGATGAGTGATTTGTATTTTTCTTTTTTTTTCTTTCGGGTGGGGGGGGGTACATCATCCCATAGCAAAATCTTTTACATGTAATTCATTTTTGGTATTGTCAAAAGTTGTCTGCATCATGGTGAGACTGGTAGAAGAGTAATAAGATAAAAGTATGTGGCAATACGACACGGTATCAGTTATATCTTATTATTCAAGATTAGATAAAAGCTTTTCTGTCATTCCTGTCTGCTTTTGATTCAACTGATCATGCACAGACATGTGCAGATGTGGTAAAATTGTTATGAGTTATTGATTCGATATCCTATGTTGATGCAATCATACATTTTCGTTTGCAAATGAAACTTGGCTATACATGTTCATAAAGGAGTGAACACAAAGCATTTCTATATGGGATATTCATATGGGTTAGTTACATGTACTCAATACATTTTAGTGTCAGGTATGAAGCTACATTT
The DNA here is from genome assembly GCA_036873755.1 of Hanleya hanleyi. Classification (NCBI taxonomy): domain Eukaryota; kingdom Metazoa; phylum Mollusca; class Polyplacophora; order Lepidopleurida; family Hanleyidae; genus Hanleya; species Hanleya hanleyi. The sequence goes on along the minus strand of JAVTVY010009319.1, from coordinate 27,137 downwards.
ACATTGATGATCGAAAGTTTGTTCCATCATGAAAAAACAAGGCAGCACGTAGCCAGTGTGGTATGTAGTAATATTTACCTTGAGAGGAAGGGCTGTGTGCAGTTAGGAATAGCAATGCCATAGTACATGCAGGACAATATACAATAAGCATAGAGAGACAAAAACCAGTATAAGTATATAAGGATAATTAAAATGAGCCATTTCACATTTTTGACAGGAAATGCATCTTAAGTTTTGATATGAACAAATTTGGAGTGACGTTCTTAATCGGGCTCCACGTGAAGTTTCTTCCTTAAAAGGCAAACTATTCTTAAATGATGCGAAAATTAATTATAGAAGAACTGCATATTTCCAGTCTGATTTATAATACAAATAGAGGAAGTTGAAGAATTCAAGTACTAAACTGGAATAATAGCGACCTTCCTCGACAGGAAAACAATTAGATTGAAAATATTTATTTTTTCATTGCACCAAGACACAAATTCCAGCATGAAGAATTTTATTTTCAAAATATACATCCTATTATAAGAAGTCAGATTAAATAAAATGAACTCAAGCGCAGCAAGTATCAAATGTTTATCGACAAATGTGCTTGCATTGGCCATGTTGGCAGATTGTTTAAACTAATATCTTTCATATAGCCTAGCATTATTGCCCTGTAGAATTTTATTGTTTTAATTATCCAACTGTATATATGTTTGTATTAAAAAGCAACATCATTTCTCATTTTTCAGCAGTAATGTTCTATATGCATTTCATTATGTCAAAGTTCTGAACTGTACACAATTTATTGTAATAAAGATAATTTCTGCAGACGATCACACAATCACCTTTTTCGCATCAGTTTGTATGCATCGACACATTACTGTGAAAATAAAATTTTGAACGAAACTATACTGTGTTCGGTTGTGTAATATTTATCCACTCAGGTGGGTATAAACATTAAAGCAAGCCAGATCGCAAGTCAGATACATGATGTTGTCTATATTAAGAAGAACTGACTTAAACATATTCATTATATATCTTATATCTTAATGTGGGTTAAACATATTCATTATATATCTTTGGCACTGGGTGAAATATTGTTGATACTGTGTTGTTAAACTAATTTAGACAAAAGTACAGAAGCTGAAGAGAGAAGACATTTGGAAGCATCATTGGTATATACAAGCATTAACTAGAGGCTTAAACTACATGAATGCTGAGATAGCTTTAACTAATTCTGCTAGGCTGTCTTCATTCAGACAGTACAGCCTACATGATTTTTACTCTGCAAAGTTTAGGACCTCTCACTGAGCCAGTCACCCAACACACACAGCTGGTTGGTGTTATCTCCTTGCCAGGGAAAAGCTGGGACTATTAGTGACAAGTGACAAGCCTTAATGACTTTTAAATCCACTGATAAGGAGGTCCCCTGGCTTCATGGTCATAAAAGGAACATGATACTTTATCCAGGCCCAGTCAATTTTGTTACAGGCCACATCGATGGTATGTATCTGTAACAATATACTGAAGTGTTAATTATAAATCTAATTTTAATCAGAATTATTTCAGATCAGAACTTGTTGGTAACAATGCCCTAATGCACGTTTATGCCAACAATCAAGGTTCTAATGTCAACGGTTCTCCTTATTTTGCCGACGAAAGGATTTGGATGGACTGACTGACTGACTGACTGACTGACTCATTACCGGACAATTTGCGATCTGTAGCCTACTTCGTAGGAATATGGAATAAGTCTTTGGATTATAGACGCGGATATTCTTTAATGGACGACGGCTGAATTATGAATGACGGACTAGACGCTTGCAATTCAAGCAATTCTATCAACATGGAAACATCCCAGGATATTCCTTGTATGTAGTAGAGCTAAAGAATGCTTTATGGTTTCGGACATCAATATATTGGCGATCAGTTTTGTTGAACAGAAATACAATTAATGAACTTAGGCGGTCAATAAGGTCACGATGAAGGATTGTATTACAGAGAGTCGAGAAACCCCATGTGGATACATGTCTGTAGGGTATGTGACCTTTAGCATCAAGTTCTTCATTAAGACTTTTCGATACCCGCAAAAGAGTTTTTAGATATAGTGGCGCAATACCTTCGCCAAAATGTTTTCACCTCGGGAAGGGCTCTCGTCAACAGGGTTGAAAGAAGCAGTGTCTAGAACCGGCTATGGATCTGGCTTTGTATGGTGCGTTATGCATTTAGGGAGTCCAGTACACTCTTGGTATATCGTTTTGAGTGACTGGTTGTTAAACATGGCAGTGTGACTAACGTCACAGGACCTACGAAATAGGGTTTGATATAATTTAAGTGTGTACTCGAGAGATGACTTGGGGGCCCTGTGTGCTACCATGAGAGAATTTATATAGCATCTCTAAATTGACAGTGGGAACTATTAACTTTTCCAGATGTCATCGCTGGTGAGTCGTTAGCATAGCAACTATTATCGCCCTCAGTTTCTATTACCATGGGCACTGATCAGCCCAGCAGTACAGCACGAGGTGTTGGGAGGAGAGTCCGAGAGAGCGGGGCACCCCCCCCCCTCTTCTCGGCATTAGGAGATTTTTTTCAAATTAGCGTAGGGAATGGTGCTCTGTCAGAGCAGTTGAGAAGTAAATGTTTCAAGTCCCAAAATAAGACCGGAAACTGGAAAAGAAACACAAATTTGAAGTGAGAACGGTCAAGATCAGAGATTTGTTAGAATGCAAGAATCAAAAGAGAGCCATTCTCCATGGATATATTTATTTGGCATCAAGGTACCTCATCTGAAGAGAGTACATAATAATAATCAATGAACAATAAAGCACACACGAAAAAAATAAACAACTGGTTATAGGTTACTGAATTTAAAACACAACGATGATTTTATTATTGATCTCTTCAGTAATAACAGATAATAGGGTCATTGTTGTGTTTAAATTTAGTAATTTCTCTCATAAAATCCAGTAATTTTTTATTTCTTTTTGAGGTAGAACATTTTTTAACTAATGACTGAACTGAAGAAATTATGCAATGTTGTATAGGCTGGATATATAAAACGTGCAGTATAATATGCCTTCAACGGAATTCCAAGACCAGGAAATGAGTGAAAACGGATACCATCGGAATGTGTGTCAACATTACAGTGAGGCTAAAAATAGATTACTCCAGAATCTCCAGTTTAATACTAGATTCAAGTGTACTGTTCAACTAGCCATATTATAGATATCTCATAGTACATGTAGATCTAATAGACTGATTACGACGTACGAGCGAGCGCACACATGCATGTGTGCTTTTAATATAGATATAATTAAAATATATTTTGGAAGCTGACGTCTTAGAACAACAACAACGACCACCGAAAGCCAACAAATACCCTGACGCTTCTGTGAGAAGAAGTTTTCAAAGTTGCTTGGCGCTTCTGACAATGATTTATAAAATACATGTACATGTAAAGTGATACTCGTGGCTCGGTAAAACTTCGCAGCAGACGAAATAACAACCTCCATTCTCCGATAAAATGATTTGCTTCCTTCATGCATCGTGGCATATACAGCTCGGGAAGCGTGGCGTGGACTATTAGGGAAAACATGGCGGAGCTACCTGGAAACGTATAATGCCGACATATTTTGGCAAGTACCATTAAAGTTACTGATATTTTCGAGTGCTGGGCGCATAATTTTTTTTTTTTTGCTTTAGTGCTGGGCGGCCGAAGTTAGTCCCAGGCGCTTAAAAGTCACAGTGAAGCGTACAGTCAAGGGTTCCCGATGGGCATGACAGTGCACTCGAGTCATCAATAAATAATAAAAAATTAATTATAAATTAAATTTTCATCAGAATTCGATCAGCTCAGAACTTGCTGGTAACAATGCCCTAATGCACGTTCATGCCAAAAATCAAGGTTCTAATGTTAACGGTTCTCCTTATTTTGCCGACGAAAGGATTCGGATGGACTGACTCACTCACTCATTACCGGACAATTTGCGATCTGTAGCCTACTTCGTAGGAATAAAAATCCCAGAATAATTGCACTTTGGGAGTAAGTAGACGTATGTGATGATGATGTGCTTATACTCAAATCTTTATCCAGTACCCGGTAATCATAATATTTATATATAAATATTACATTATTTAGAGCCTTGTGTTCTGGGAATATGACGAATTTATTTATTCTTGCGAATTAGGGTTTTTCGGTACTTGTTTTACATCGGAAAGGGTACTTCTGTCATTACGGCGGATGGTTTCAATGACCGTGTTCTTGGTGAGGTCCAGCCAATCAACTTTTTCTCGCTTTGATCACTCAGTAACATACTGATCCAGTGCAGTCAGGACTATCTTCTGGTCGGCCATCAGGATCATTCTTCTCGCATTTCTATGTTTAGGCCTCTTCATCATTCATCACTCACTATATCAAGGTTACCAGCCACAATGCATGGTGTATAGATAAAGTTCGAATATTCACAATTACAACTATAGCCCCCAGACGTGTATAAGTTGCAGCCAAACTCCTTGACAACATTAGAGCAATTAGATATTAACATAATATAGAAGGTGCACTTCTGGCTCAAGCTTCAACTCGAGGTTCAGAATTGTAGCATATCGAAGGGTATGTATGGTGTATACAATTTAGGGTTAGATGGTAGCTTCGAAGACAGAACGAGAATAAAGTAACATTGGCAGAGAAGGAACAGGATGTGAACAAAGCACAGCGGAACAGCTCACCAATTACCAATATACGAGTTGTCAGAACATTTCCATCATAGCTCTCTAGATTTGTATCTAATACCGCTTATGCCGGTGTTAGGGGCCGTTTGGTCATATCATCCATGTTGCCATGTGAACAGGTACAATAAAAGCGTACCTGAGATACAACACATATCACGAATCGTTAGATTCTTGGTATGTGCTTTAGAATAGGTTAACCGGAAGACTATACTGTGAGGTCATATGGCTCTGTCAGTATGTCGGCACCTCTTCCCACTTCCCTTGTATGTGTTGTAATTTACTTCGGCTCCAGTTAATGAAGCAATTGAGAGGCTTTCTTCTGCTATTAAGAAGAAAGACTTCAGGGAAGCAGAAGTGGCACAAGCCCTTCTTGAGGAAACGCAGAGGAAAATGAAATTAGCATGTGAAAAACGAAAAATAAACATGGAACGTTGAGACAATTTGAGAAAAATGACTATAGTTTCTACCAATAACGACTGCTCTATCGAAGTTCTTTGCCGAAAGTTTTAATCAGCCCAGATTATGATGCATCGTCGAAGGGAGCATGAAAGCGTTATTTAGCCTAGCTTGTAGCACAAGGAAATAAGCATATATGCTCAGTGGCGGGCTATACGCCATACCAAATATCATTTCTTCAAGGGAACGAGAGAATCAGATACCGTGAATAAAAAGTATTAAACTTTCAGATTAGAGTAGTGAAGCATTTATGCTTTGCTGCCATGCTCACGTTTTTATTATATTCTATGTGAGAGAGAGTGAGAGAGAGAGAGAGATATATATATAAGTTTTAACGTCGCGTTCAGCAATATTTCAGCTATTTTGCGACGATCAAAAACATTTTAAGTATTCAATAACTCAGTAAACTAATGCATAAAAAACATGTAAATACATTTAAATTTATACAACATACCGATCTCTCTCAATTAATCTAAAATACAATCTTCTTTTAATCGACTAAAAAGATCTTCCAGAGTAGCTGCTCGATAAAAGTTATCTCTTACAATCTTAAAATCTATACAGTCGATAAGAATATGTTTCATCGTGAGATCTTCGTGGCATGGAATACACCTTGGGACTGGCTCTTTTTTCAGAAAATGCCAGTGAGTTAATCGTGTATGGCCGATTCTACGTCGTCTAATCATGGCTTGATCGAAACGTTTCTGGCTGTTCAGATGAGTATAGCCTACAGTTTTGTTTGAACTCGTGAAGTTTGTTATTATCCATAGCATCCCACAAAGATTGAAACAACTTTCTCTCATAAGCACAGATAGATGGTCTGAAATCACTGTATCGGATTCCAACACGATCAACCTCATCATCTAGGGCTGCCTTAGCCATTTTATCAGATTCAGTATTACCTTTGATGTCAACGTGACTAGGTACCCAACAAAACACAATATCAATCTGTTGATCAAATTTACAGTCATATAATTGTAGAATATTCAAGATGGGGGGATGAGTTGAATTTCCACTTTCAATCACTTGAAGGCATGACAGTGAATTTGAGAATGTGACATATTTCTTCCTTTTAGTGGGCCCAATACCTTCTGAAGCCGACAACAGAACTTGTTCTTCTGCAGTGAATATCGAACTTTTACCTGGTAGTCGGTAGGTTTTAGTTTTGAAACTAAAGATAGTAGCACATGCTGCTTTCTCACCATCTTTAGAACCATCTGCATAAATAGACTGATGCGATTTATATTTCTCTCTTATTAGACCAAATTCTTGTGTATAGATGCTGACTGCGAATATGATGGGTTTGCAAAAACGGGATAACGTGATAATGTATAACAGTCCTATCCCTGCAGTGTTTTCAGATGAGTAACCCCCACAATGGTCCATACTGTCCTATAATTGACCTATATTTGGGTAGAATATTCTATATTTAGCCTGTATTTGAAAACAAATGTCCTATATTTTGTCCTATATTTCCACCGCAGACCAGTTGAAGCCTTGACTCCCGCTATGCATGATACTCCGTATGCTCAAGTAGCGGGAAAATCCTCCTTTAATACATAAAATTTGTTGTCCCATGGGTTAAAAATACAGTAGAGTAATTGCTTGGATCAATGAAGAGCAAAAAAATATGATAGAAGTACGCCGATGTTTTGGGGTATGTCCTGCTTTGCAGACCATGCATCATTGGTACGAGGAAGCATGTGTAGGGCGGCGTGGGGGAAAGGGTTGCACGGCATACTCTGTATGACCCGTGCCCATTGTACTACGATGGAGTGCCCAATCAAACCAACCAACCAGCGGTCTAAGTTCTGAAATTATGTTTATAATTACACCAGCTTTCTTTAGTCCAAGGTGTATCTATGACGGATGATGGATCCATGGTTGTACACAGGCTGTTTACGGCTAAAATCTGCACAAGCTAGTTGAGATAACTTGTTCACCGCATCATGGTCGTACAAGAGAGATAAATCTTTGCCCAGGAAACACATACAATGGGTTATCTCCCATGCTTTAACGTTCACAGTAGATTATTATTTCCAGAACAGCACTTTGTCGTTGTCGTTTTATCGAACGGTAAAGTAACAATCTCCACTCTGTGTTAATATGCACCAAATCTCCCTTGTTTATCCAAATAACATTAACCGAGAACATAATATTGGAACCGGATAATAGTAATAATAATACATGGTATAAATTCTCTCGGTTTTGACTTCGTATCGGGACCTTTTTATACTTGACTCGATGCCGACAATGCATTTTTAGGATAACATTTTTATTGCTGTAACGATTTGATGTCATCTGTAAAGCTAGATCAGATATATTTTCATAGTCGGTATGCTGTTGAGTTTCTTGCTATTCAATACACTGTCAGTATAATCACACAGTAACCGTTCTATGCTGCAGACTGGGATAATATTAAACTATGCGAAAGCTTGACAGAATATAACAGCCAAAAAGGTCGGACTAATTTGCACGTAATTGTCCATGCCGGTTTCTCTATAATTCTCAGGGAGTGTTTATCCGTGACCCACTTCCCATTATTGGCCTTTTAGTGTACATTATATTTGTCCTATGAATAAACTTTCCGAAATGTCTATGCGGTAATGTTGAACTTCTCCGAGTTTATCCCTTGCACTCACTAACACAGGTTTGCAGACGATATGTAAGACCTCCAGGGAGAGTGAGGTAAGTTATTGTCCTCCGCTTAATCAGTACCTTCAGTTGACACATTTACATGTTTTATTACATTGTTTATATTTTAACAATCTTCGTCAGGAGAAGAAATTGAACATACTAACCCTCGTAACATATTCGTAAGGCGGATACAATACGGCTCAGTATCCTCGTATATGTATGAGTACAGTAACTGTTGTTTATTTCTGACAAGTATATGATACGCTATAAGAGAAAAATTTCATTCTCCACCTCCCCCAATCTCCCAGAGATTCTTGCCTCAGAGGAATGTGTTGCAACAGAGGGACCAGGTTCGAAGTTACGATTGTTATTTGACTGGGTACATCACGCTCGGTCGCGTCACGCGGTCCTACCTTTTATTTACGGGGGCTCGAGTGTGTTTGAATTGTGTTTGAATCATGAAATCCTGGATTCGATGTGTCCAACACCTGGGAATGTACTTGTATGCAGAGCAGAATAACGCGTAACCGCTTTCGTAGGACCTGCAAACATTTTTTTCCAGGATTGGAAGAGCAAATGGATACGTTGGAAGGGGTGGTAAATAACAATTTCCCATTTCTAACCCCGTTGGCAACATATTATCGCATCCACCCTTGAGTGATAAATCGAAAAGAATAGTTTATTCGATTTTTTATGAAGATTCGTGGTAATGTTGGATGGTTATTGACTCTATCCTCCTCACCATCCATCCAACAGTTATATCTCTCAGCTAGGATTCATTCCTTGGAAATTGACATCCTCCATAATAAACAAAATTGGAACTGCCTTACTGTAACGAAATATTCACCGCCCCCATACAATTTGTACAGAAAATTATGGATGGGCATTCGCAGTGTTTATCCAAACATTATCAGAACGAACTTGCGCAGGCTGTACGACAAGACGCTATCCGTATACGGTTTCTACTAACACTATACCGAGGGAATATAGGAGGGAATCGAGCCTATAGTCCGGTAGCCAAATCGCAAAAAGGGGTCTAAATAAGGTTTTCGTAGCACCCCCCGCGTAGATTTAGTTTGACCACTGTTTATGAACGAGTATCATCTGCTGGTCAGTTCTAGACCTGATGTAGGCATCTACGGTGGTGCCTAAGGTCACAGCATGCATTTCTTCACCGCAGTCTGAACAAGACAAAATTAACTCTAAGATGGGGGCAGGAGTATTTATGAACGTATATCTTTTTTATTCTTGCACTAAACTTCCTGTAACTTCCCATACCTGACCTCTGAATAATGTTCTATTAGATAACGTAATCCAAGTTACGCCTTTTACGTTTTTTACGTCAAGATGACGTCATAACTTGAAGTGTACATTTTTCCTCGTTTTTTTTTTAGAAATGAGACTCAATTTTTTGTTTTGCAGTTGCAGAAACTCTTTTTGCATTCTGCCTGATTTGTATTTGTGAAAGATAATCCTCTCTTCGTTAATTCTAGACCTGGTGTAACCATCTAATATGCACTTCATGGATGCAGCATAACCATGTTTAACGGCACCAGAGCATGAGAAATATGAAGCCGAAATAGGGGTTGGGGTGATTACGTTCTAATATTTTATTTCTCCCCGATCCTAACGCAATCAAATTTAACACATATTTAATCTGTGTACGGATCATTTAGATAAAGCAATCCGATTCCGATTATCTTCAATGTTGATGTCAGTATGTCGTTATTATCACCATGGAAGTATTTTTTCTGGACCTTTTGTTGTAATTTGCCAACGGTGTATTGTTACCCTGTTAGCTTTTGCGTGATGTGTGCATTCAAGACCACGAATGCATGACGTACTTGGAACGGGGTGTTGACGTCTACGGTTATGAGTAAGGTCGCATGATGCCTTCTCCCAATGCTCTCGAAGTAACACAAAAAAAAGGAATGGGGGTAGGGGTGATTATGCTTCGATATCTTCTTCACACTTGGGTCTAGAGAGCTCAAGCTTTTAACACTTTGTGGTTGGATACTAGTTGAGCAAAACGAGAAATCAAAGTTCCAATACTCCTGGAACGAAGTCTCTGTAATGTCTGTTTTGAACTCTCGTGTATATTCTTTATAGCATAGTCAGTGTTACAGGGCTATATATCGTTGCTCTGAAATATTTGTATCTAATACCGCCCAAGTCAGTGTTAGGGGCCGCGTGGTCATGTCATTCAATATATCCACATGGACAGTCACAATAAAAGCGGGGTTGAGATAAAAAAATCATCACAGGGGTCACTTTTGGTTCTTGTGATGTTTCAGAAATATGCAGTCATTACATTTGTCGGTGGGGTAAGATGACTTCTTGTCAGTACGTCGGCTTCGTTTCTCACCGCCCGTTTAATGTTACGTTTAATTATGGTATGCGTTTAATATGTTTCACACATGTTAAACTCTGCTCGACTTAGGTTAAGGATTATCAACTAGCTGCTAGTGGTCAACTCTTATCAACGACTTTACATGAAGTTGCCGCATGTATTAATCTAGCCTGTGGTCAATTATTAACCAAGAACAGGTCTTTATAAAGTTGCCGCTTGCTGTGTTTCGCCTTGTGACTTCAAAGGTATTCGAAGTGTAAAATCACGATTTTGGAAAAATGTTTTAATGACATGGCTCGAGTATAATGTCTGTCAACACGGGAAAGATGATGAAAATTGCAATCAGGTACTATGGAATAATAGTCATTTGTTATGTACTGGAAAACCATTATATTTTGAGAAATGGATCACATGTGGAATAATTAGACTCAAAGATATAGTTACAAACAGTCGCATATTATCATATGATGAGATTTGTGAAAGAATTGGCAGATCACCACAAAGACTGATGGAATATATTGTCGTTAGTAAATCCATTCCTAAGTCCTGGCTTATAAAGTGTGACCAGATCGTAACCGACAAAAACACAATTTTATTTAAGGGAATAGAGGTGAGTGGTATGAAATGCAAGGGATTTAGAGACATGATCACGGATAATAACAGAAACAAACAACCTTGTTGTAAACAATTTTGGTTACGGAAATTTGCAATTGATCTTGATAAGACTTTCTGGAACATGGCTTCTTTCTGTTGCAAGGAAACAAAATTAAAGGTTCTCCATTGGAAAATCTTGCATAACATTTACCCCACCAATATTCTGCTACAAAAGATTGGGGTGTCGGACACTAGTAAATGTAAATACTGTGATGTAATTGACTATACGGAACACTTCCTTTTTGAATGTAATAAGGTTTCCGCATTATGGCAATACATAAATAAGATTATAAGCGTGCAGGTACAAAAGAGAGTAATATTATCTATAAGAGATGTACTGTTTGGTTATACAGATCTAAGTATCTCAGTAGTCAGCCGCATTTATGTTAACCATATCATTTTAGTAGAAAAAATGTGTATCAGTAAATTCAAATACAACACAAAAATAGTCAATATTATTATATTATTTGAAAATGAGGCAAGAATAAGGAAACTATGTATTTGAGCTCATGAAGTTAGCAATGAAAGAGGAATTAGTAAGTGAATTAGTTAACTGATCGAACGGATCACATGTATTAAACAATACCAGAATGATAATAAAGTTTTATTCAAAAGAAAAAAAAAGAAAAAAAAGTTGCCGCTTGCATTTGTTAACTCCATGAGTGCTATGTCGAAATTATGGACATACAGAAAGAAGATGGATTCAACTTTTCTAATCTCACCAATGTTTCGATATCTAATTAGAGAAAACCAGTTAACTTGCTAGATGAAATGAATGAATGTTACACGAAATGAAAGGAATGGATTCAGGCCAGAAAGTATTGAGAGAAGACGAAAGGCAGATCCCATCAAACTATTTTCAAATATGATGCATGAAGTGAGACAAAATGCATTGAAGCAACGGAAAGATCTCATTCGTATAACATCCACATCAAAGAAAAATGTGGATGGTCGAAATTGAAAATGTGTACCTCAGTTCATATAAATTAATTCGATAAATATATCTCATTCGAAAATGGATACTTTAGTTTCATTCTTGAAGCTAGATATACATTATGGGAGCGTTCTATTACACTGTGATGCTTGACAAACAAAAACCAACATTCCAATGCCTTCCTTTTGTATAAAAAGGTAATTGAAACAAATACGAAAAGATCCAATATATATGAATTTGTCAATACAATAGTTATATCACTAGCAAGTGTCAGATCCGATATCAAGATTCAATAATCAGCCGCAGTCCATAACGAAATTCCCTTCAATAATCGCAAGACCTATTTCGTATGACAGTTAGCCTCAATTCCAATGTGTATAAAAAAAATGCAAGAAAAACAGTTTTCGATGATGTCAGCAAGACCTAATGATGTTCTATACATAAACTCCGAAATCACTGATCATTATTCTTTATCCAAATGAATTCCAAGTCGTGTCCAGAGTATCAGTCACGCTCTGAATGCGTTGTTCATTTGAACACTATGTGAAAACACATGATATCCAAACAACCCTCAATCTTAATAAATTAATATCCTATCAATGCTCCCCAATCGTACATGTCGCTATATAGAATATTAAGTATTACAATTGAATTTGGTGTTCTGAGCGCCCTTACCATGAATATTTAATAGCATTATGACATCATGGTCGCATCTGGACTAGTCCACTTGCAGTCGGGGAGGGGAGATTAGGTCACAGTGTCCGTTTACACCAAAGACCAGTCTATATATCTACCACGTATTATGTTATGGTGCCACAATGTCGGGACCGCAGAAATATGAAAAGACGCCCCACCAGCGCGGCGCCTAAGTCGACTGAGCCAACCAAAATTTCTCTGTCATTAATGTTCCCTTCAAAGCACTATGAAGTGTCTCAGGATTGGTTTCCACTCGAGCTACTGCAAGCCTGTTAGATCCTTCAAGCGACAGATCCAAATGGGGGAGCAGACAGGATTTAATTTTAATCAGATTGAACAGCCTCAGACGTTATAGCCAAAAACAAAAATTAGCTAAAATCTAGTTGCATTGTAAGGCTGTGTTATCTTGCCGTCAGGTATTTGCGCATCCCTCTTCTGTCCATTTTTGCGAATATCAGGCCAGTCTCGGCAAAATGAGATGTATATATGTGATTAATTGGAGCGATATACAAGAAGTGGCACAAACTGACAGTTGTTCATGTGAAGCATATGAAGTATCCACACGGCCCCTAGCACCGGCTTAAGTGGATTTAGATACACTAGCTCGGGCGCTGTGATAACAGATCAGCTCAAACAAATAACTCGTTTGTTGTTAATGGATGAGCATCGAGGACGCCTGATGGCGTAAATGTCTCAGCATGGGATAAACATGATAAATGCAAGAATACCCCGAAAAACTAACCTATAATGCCCGACGTCGTACGGCTTAAATTTCCCACCAAAATAATAAACCTACACATATTTGTCGAATGACATGTACAGGGGACGGGCCTCGGAGACGAACAATCCAGCAGCAGATACCTACCATATACAGGTAATACATTGGAGCGATATGCAGAAAGGTGGGGAAAATTGACGACGTCTGGCAACTAAAAGGCCACCATATGACTCGGCTTCCCTCGGCGCCTCACATTCAGACCCAAGAATGAGGTGGATTCTCGAACGTAGCCTAAGTATCTCGGCCGCGCTTTTATTGCAGATGTTCATGTGGAGACTATGAAGTATCCTCACGGCCCCTATACCATCTTAGTTTACCGAGATATCAGAGCATCCCAACACGGTCGCCATTTCGATTCTACCCATATTTCATTGCAAACAAGATTGAGCAAACAGACCATCTCCAGTAATAAAGTCGTTTCTTATTCATTACAATTAATGTTTCCTCCCAATCCCTTACTGTGATATGTTACGTATACCGATGCAAAATTCATTATAATCCAAGTTTTCACAATATAACCTTGAGTGGACAAGAGACATGAGGAATTCCAACTAACCCCGATTTTTGTGGGACACACTCAATCAGATTTTGTTTTTCTGTCTTATTTCAGGCCAAATTATTAGTTTGTCACCCACAAAATTATATTAATTTACTTCTGTACAACAATTGGTTCAAATGAAACCCTTTTAAACACTATCCAGATATAAGCGAAACATTTTATAGAAAACAGAAGACAGAAAAAAAGAACAAGGCGCGATAATCAGACACAAATAAAGGAAAAATACAATTTCTAGATTCATGACGTCATAGCGACGAAACTGAAGCAGGTACTGGAAGTCTGATTACTCTATCTTTCAGGTCGATATCCAGAAGCAATGCGTGGAGCATTTCAGTATGATAAACCGCGAACTAAAGAAAATGTGGCAGGGTAATCTCCCCTACCCCCATTTGGATTTAATGGTGTCTTGACCGGATAACATCTATATGAATCCATGCTGAGGTCAAACGGGACTTAGTAGAAAGACGTATCTGGTCTAGAATTAAACGATAGACATATATCTTTCAAGATTATATGTCAAATATCATCAAGAATGGATTACTGCGAAAAAAAACAAAGAAAATCGAAGAAAATATTTCCCAAAATTCATGAGACAAAGGCTTCTCGAGCTTATGACGTCACTATGACGTGGTTATATTAGTTAGAGGAATTTGGACTGTTTTATCTGAACGATCATTATTCGGAGGTAAATTTGTGTAAGTTTCAGATCGCGAAGCGCAGGGGTAATAAAAATATGAGGGCTGAATTACCCCTACCCCCATTCCGGTTTTAAATTTTTCAAAACCAGTCAGCATCAAACAATTGCATGTAGGAACCTTAGGCACCACCGTAGATATCTACATCAGGTATTTAACTGACCGGGAGATGTTGATCTTCATGAAAAAGAAGTCAAACAAAATCTACGCGGGGGGTGCTACGGAATGACATGTCCTCGCGAGTGGCTACCGGACTAATAAGTTTCTGCAGCAATGTTTTGTGACGTTGATTAAGATCGTCACATTTAACACAGTATCTAGCAAATACTACTAGGCGAGATATGTATACGCCATATGCAGGTCCCACTGGAATATTATAGTCCGTAAAGGAATAGTTTACGATATCGAAATTGTAATCATCTTTTTTGTCATAAATTCGACGAGAGAGAATGCCCGCTTCATTTTTATAGAGATATAGATATAAATATGATGTGCCTGTAGGGCTGTCTGTAGTTTCCTTCAAATCGAGTGAAGGTGGATATATATCCTTCACTGCGTCATTTATATAGCGATTATCCACAGCGAGAAGATCGTCTATATAGCGTTTGGCGAATGAGAAGGAACGGGCTTTGAATAGATCGGTTTTTGAAAGCGCTTGCACATAGTCATATTCATAACAGGACAGATACAGGTCAGCCAACAGGGGTGCACAATTGGTACTCATTGGAATACCTATATGCTGCTGATACATTGTGTTGCCAAATTTGTGTTGCCAACTCTATAAACAAAGAGACATCCCATGAATGATATCTTCTGTACGTAGTAGAGCTAAAGAATGCTTTATGACTTCCGACATCAATATATCTACTATCAGTTTTCTTGAACACAGATACTATTGATGAACTTAGACGGTCAATAAGGTCCTAATCAGGGATTGTAGTATAGAGAGTCGAGAAATCCCATGTGGATACATGTCTGTACGGTATGTGACCTTTAACATCAAGTTCTTCCGTAAGACATTTTGAGTTTTTCAATATCCACATACATTCAACGCCAGAGTTTTTAGAAATATTGGCGCAATACCTTTCCCAAAATACTTTTACCTCCTGAAGGGTCCTCGTCAATAGGGTTGAAAGAAGCTTGGTGGTGCAGCTTCTAGAACCAGCTATGAATCTAGCTTTGTATGGTGATTTATGTGTTTTGGGAGTCCAGTATATTTTTGGTATGTCGTTTTGATTGTTTGGAAGACAAATAACTCTTTCCCTGAGAAACGTTTTGTGATTGTTAAATAAATCTTCCAGAGTAAATGCAGTTTGGGAGTAAGTAGACGTATTTGGTGATATGTCTACACTCAATTCGTTAACCAGCACCTGTTAATAGTAATATTTACATATAAATATTATATTATTTGGAACTTTGTCTGATGATTTGCGAATCAACTAGAACTTCTTGCGAATTGAGGTTTCTCAGTACTTGTTTTGCTTGGGGAAGAGTACTGTCAATATGGCGGATTGTTTCAACGACCTTCCTCTGGTGAGGTCCAGTCAATTAACGAGTACTGTAGATTCAACCTAATCCATATAACAGCATATAACAGCAACGGCACCAAAAAAAAGAAAAACAATCATAGTACACATAAACATAGGCTAGGTTCCTGTAAGAGATAAGAGCTCAACAGTTTTTAACGATGTCGGCAAGACCTCATGATGTTCGAAATATATCAAATCCGTATCGCTGATCAGTATTCTTAATCCATATGATTTCCTTTGTAAACCCCTTCTGTAGTGAATGTGTCTCAGTCAGGCTTTGATTGAAGATTTTGAAGTCAATGGGGTTCATACGTGTCTTTTACGACAAACGACAGGATTACAATTTCGACATCGTAAACTGTCCCTATCTGGAGGGATAGTAGCATTTGCTAGATCCTGTGTTAAATTCGACGACTTTAATCAACGTCACAAAACATTATTGCAGGGCTATATCTTCAAGCGCTTCCACTCGAATGCTGATAGCAAATACGAGCGTAGGGTGCAAGATCTATGACTGTACGCTTCGTAACTTGTGTCTAATTCCGCTTAACCCGGGGCTACGGGCCGTATGAACCTATGTATTTCAAGATCCTCATAATATTCATAAGAACAGTCAAAATCAAAGCGTGAGATACGTCATACTCTAGATAACGATTTTACAACGTATATCATATGGATTAATAATACTGATGAGCGATACAGATTTGATATTTTGGAACATGACGATGTGTTGCTGGCATCATTTAAAACTGTTGACCGCTTGTCTTGCAGGAAATTAGCCTAGTTTCATGTATACTATGATTCAATCCTTTTAATTTGGTTCTAATGTTATTATATGAATTCTTATATGAAGGTCTTTGGATTATGGACGCGGAAATTCCTTAGTGGACGACGGCTGAATATTAAATTGCGAAATTTCCACCAAAACAATAAACCCACATATATTTATCGAATGACATGTACAGAGGGCGGGCCTCGATGACTAACAGTCCACCAGCAGGCCAACATTTGGATTTAATATAAAAGTGCAAGATGTATGTGCATATGCCATTTTCTGGCAAAGATGTAATCGATTACTGGCTCCGGTTATACTCTGCTGTGTCTGTTTTGACTTTTCTAAATTATCTCTCGGTCGTTGGTAATCTTATGACCTTCATTTAGCTCTTCCAGGACCATATGTATGTATGCGCAAGTTCAGTAAATCCTTAGTCCTCGCAGACCCATCGATAAACTGGCTCACAAAGATGAGTTTTGTAGTCAACCTTGAGTCAATCCGTTCAAATCCGGTTTAATTGCAATGGATGCGCACCTTTCTCGATAAATCTGTCTAGATTTCGAAAGCAGTATCACATTTTAGTGTGTCCACATAGTAGCAGCTATGGATGAGCATTGTTAAGAATGGACTAGACAATTCGATCTATTGTGATGTATGGTAATACTTGTCAGATTGCCGATGAAAGGAAACAAGACTTTCCGAAATTGTATGAATTATTAATCAAGTGTAGACTAAATCAGCTGAATGCATAATTCACGCCGAAGGTGCCCAGTATGAAGTTATTGATTTGTCTTCAATGACTTCTCTATGTGGAATGGCACACTAGTTCCACGAAGATTGATTTGTCGATATTCGGGGGAGTTTTGGGCAACCTGTCTTATAGTATTCGGGGCATATGTGCCACATCTTTGTCTATAATGTGACCAGGAGAAACTGATACTTCCGACTGTCCTCGAAGACGTGTTTGATGGCTGATCAGAAGAATTGGCTGTTTTCCAAGAACCCGGGTCCACGTTACAATAGCTTCTTCGTAAACTTCCCTTTGATGGCCAGGCAAGGTCCGTCTGTCTTGGCACTGGTTTCCTGTTATGACAGAGGGCCACATCAACCTGAAAGGCTTAAAGCGATACATTTTTGAAAATATCAATAATATCAGCTAACATGGTTAACGGATTCTACTTTATCTCGGCCACTTGCTGCTATTATCATCAAGTTATTTTGGCAATGATACTTACTTACCTCTGAGTGATTGTAATTTAATTCGACCATCATAAAGACTTGTCTGAATCAATGCCAGGCGACAATTAATCGTCGTCATTGGTCCGTTGAGCTTACAACATCATATGAGCGTGCACCTGTAAGACCACTGCATACCACAGAGTTTGCCATACGTAGTTCTGATAAGAATAATCAATAACCTTTGAGTGCGGTGAAGGAGCGTACGATACTCTGAAGTGAATACCAATTATTCCAATTTTAAGCGACACAGAAACGGTTGAGGTAGGCTTTTAAACTCTAACCAAATGCCTTGTATACGTAAACTAAACTGTAAGTGAAACTGCAGCTAGGATTGGCTAGGTATATACCATTCTACTTACAGTCATATGGTATTCTGTCATCATTCTGTGCCAGTTTGACCCATGTTGATTGTAGGTGAAGCATAGGACAGTGTTTACTCTCACCAGCATCGTCCAATATGTTGCAGGCAAAATATATATGTCCAGGATGTTGACACGTGCTTATTGATACTGATCTTCCCTTGTCCAAGTGGGGCCCTCGGTGGCCGAGTGGTCTAAGGCGCTTCGCTGGTGACCGCTAGCCTCACACCGCTGAACCGGCACGGGTTCGAGCCCAGCTGGTCCATGTGTGAAAGTTTGTCAGTTACTTGCCGAAGGGCGGTGGTTCTCTCCGGGTACTCCGGCTTCCTCCACCAACCAAACTGACTGTCACCATATGAGTGAAACAAACTTGAGTGTGACATTACGCCAAATTCCCTCCCTCCCTCCTCCCTTGTCCAAGTCCTACTACCGACCTTGCAATAGTTCGCAGGATTTCTGGAGGTAGTTCACAAACTATCTCATGCAATGACATCAATAGAGTAATCAAACACTGAAGCTCTTCTTTCTTCCTGGAACAGGCTCGACGATAAAGTGAATATGTTTTAATTATACTGGTCACCTGAAACCAGAGTCGGGGGGAGATCTGGGTTGTTAGAAGTGTTCAGTTCAATGGAGCGGGAAGGGGCATAACTGTTCGACACTCGTACATGTCGCGAGGGGCGCCATAATCCTGTCATAACATAGAACGCATTTAATTGGCAAGGTGAGAAGAACCGTTGCAGTTTCGCGGTTGAATCCACCTTGCCTTGGATAGGTGGTTGGTACATGCACACTATGGCAAACTTGTGTTGAAATGTAGTTTATCTATTTGAGGAAGTATCGGCTTTTTGCTTCAGAATAAATTGAACATTCAGGCGGATTATATAGTCGGAAACAGAATCTGCCTGGGGATGAATTGATTTTGTGTAATGTATATGGATGTATTTGCATCTGGATGCGCAACTAAGCATTTGAGAACCTCAAAACCAGTTCATCCGTCAACTTCTGATCAGCTTATTAATAACCCATATTGATTGAATGTCTTATCAACCCTTGTTTGATAATAATCTCATATTTATTCAATTAATTCCGTGTGCCGCCTAAATAAATTCGCCCTATACAAACCGGACATTCATCTTTCCAAAGATAATTTGACAGCGGGTTTACCCTATCCAACTTAAGAAAACATTATTGATTATACCGACTGTTACGGAAAGATCGAGCCCAATGATACCATTATTATATTGATTAATGAGGGCGGTTGAAGCCTCGTCACAATTCTTGATGACAAGGGAGAATGAATTCTAGTCGAACGTTTCAGATTTTCAGATGTCCTGAGTATTTCTTTTCATGTATCGAAAGACTTGTCATGCATTTGATCCTGCACTTTGCTTGAAACTTGTGGGTGGTCAACTATGATTAGGAATAAATATGAATTTATGCCTTTTTCAGAGCGCTATGACACATTTCCGACAATGTAACTGAGAGTGGGATTCTACAACTGAATTCAATAATGCAGCGATTGAGGTGGTTCATGTCGTTCGGATTATCATTCATTACTATGACTGGATGTGTATTTATCGTCAGAAGTATTCACCACCAAGAAAACGGTCTGCTAGACAAACAGATTGCCAAGGCAAAGCAGGTACAATCACGAGTACAACATATCTACCTTACTTAACTGAAGAACTCCTGGGGTGCCCATTTTCACATCCGCTGTAAAACGATGGGTATGAATTTCCTTCATGGCAGTGTTTAAAGGTTGAAGGGGTTATTTCTCATAATTTGAATATTTGTACAGGATCTTACAAATACTACTAGGTACGATATTCAACGCCGAGAGAAAACACGCCAAATTAAGAACCGTTTTGAAGAAGTATATATGTTTCACACTGAGCTGACAAAGTTATTTAAGCAAAAGCAAAACATGTAGATACCCTAATATGAATATAAAGTGGGGAATCACGTGCACTCGCCTAAGTTAAAGAAGTTAGACATAAATTCGGCCTAAAGTTATTCTGGTTCTCCACAAACAATGATACAAGCTGACGGCGCTGAATGGTTGATATATACTGCCGCGAGTTGATTACTGGGGAACACCCACAGATATACATATAGTAACCGAGAGTGCTCTTGATTTCCCACTTTACGTCTCTATTTTGTGTATCTAAGGGGGGGGGGGGTGAATTATTACACTTTGATATGTTTGCAAATCGTAAAACGAAACAGGTTGCTGGGGCTAATCCGAATAGATATTATATTTGACCAATCTGCTGTGCTATTGCAAACGCGAGGGTGTTCTGAATAATGGAGGATTCTATCATTATTGTTCTCTGTCTTATGTCTACAGAAGATTATGGAGAACACCAAGTGGAAATTAGACACATATGTCATATATCATACGTTCGATGGTAATGAAGACGAAAAACTGAACCAAAATGAGCTGATGGCCATGCTGTTAGTGGCCGCCATGGAGAAAGAGGAAGCCATGGCTACAGCCGGGACCTTGACGATTGTCGGAGATACGGACAAGGATAACAAACTGGACTCAGACGGTACATGTTCTACTGATATATCTATATATGTTCTAATATCTCTTCCATTTTCTACTGATATATCTATATATGTTCTAGCAATATCTCTGTACATGTTCTCTTAATATCTCTATATCTATTCTACTGGTATCTTTATATCTGTTCTAATAGTCTTTCTATATATGTTCTACTAATATCTCTATATATGTCCTACTAATATCTCTATATGTGGTCTACTAATATCTCTATTTATGTTCTACTAATATCTCTATATATGTCCTACTAATATCTCTATATGTGGTCTACTAATATCTCTATATATGTCCTACTAATATCTCTATATGTGGTCTACTAATATCTCTATTTATGTTCTACTAATATCTCTATATATGTCCTACTAATATCTCTATATGTGGTCTACTAATATCTCTATATGTGGTCTACTAATATCTCTATGTATGTCCTACTAATATCTCTATTTATGTTCTACTAATATCTCTATATATGTCCTACTAATATCTCTATATGTGGTCTACTAATATCTCTATATGTGGTCTACTAATATCTCTATGTATGTCCTACTAATATCTCTATGTATGTCCTACTAATATCTCTATTTATGTCCAACTAATATCTTTATATATGTTCTACTAATATCTCTATATGTGTTCTACTAATATCTCTATGTATGTCCTACTAATATCTCTATATGTGGTCTACTAATAACTCTATTTATGTCCTACTAATATCTCTATTTATGTTCTACTAATAACTCTATTTATGTCCTACTAATATCTCTATATATGTTCTACTAATATCTCTATATGTGGTCTACTAATATCTCTATTTATGTCCTACTAATATCTCTATTTATGTTCTACTAATAACTCTATTTATGTCCTACTAATATCTCTATATATGTTCTACTAATATCTCTATATATGTTCTACTAATATCTCTATATGTGGTCTACTAATATCTCTATATGTGTTCTACTAATATCTCTATGTATGTCCTACTAATATCTCTATATGTGGTCTACTAATAACTCTATTTATGTCCTACTAATATCTCTATATGTGTTCTACTAATATCTATATGTATGTCCTACTAATATCTCTATATGTGGTCTACTAATAACTCTATTTATGTCCTACTAATATCTCTATTTATGTTCTACTAATAACTCTATTTATGTCCTACTAATATCTCTATATATGTTCTACTAATATCTCTATATATGTTCTACTAATATCTCTATATATGTTCTACTAATATCTCTATTTATGTCCTACTAATATCTCTATATGTGGTCTACTAATATCTCTATATATGTTCTACTAGTATCTCGGCATATGTTTTACTAATATCTCGATATATGTTCTAAGGGTCTCCATATTATTGATGGAACAGTAACAAGCTCTTTGTTAATGTTCCCTCTCGAATCGGAACTGGTGGATTAAAAGAATGATTTTAGTCACACGACGCGCATTGTCAACTCAAAGAAACCTTATCCATAATTGATATAATTGGATGAGATTTAGTATGGCGTTATGGACAGCAGATAACATAATTCATCGTTTATAATGAGGATGAACATACGACCTGTCGCCTAAGCTCAATAGCTCGTATGGGCGAGAGAATATCAAAGTGGGGAATGTTCAAACATGGTGTATTGTCCCTTACCGAAAGGCATACATAGGAAGCATCCATTCTGAGCGTGGACATCTTTAATTTCTCCAACACCGGCTTGAAATTAAACATTCTCGAGTAATGAAAATCTGGCATCATTAAGTATCCACGGTTTACTGATTTGTTTCAGAACCTATAACTGCACAATCAGCATCTGTATCCTTCCTCATATAAATATAAATTAACTGTGCATGTAACAGTCATAAATGAAAAATTGTCTATGTATGTACTAAGCGATCAACAGTTTTCTGTGTGATGCTAAGCATATGCAGACATGCATATTGATGTGTGTTGGATTATATCAGACGGAACGCAATTAGCAGAATCTCCCGACGTGTGAAATGTACATCACAAATATAGACCCATGTATCTCTCTGGCGTGATGATATTTCGACGAGCTGTCAAAAATAATTGATACTAATCTTCGAAATAGCTTCCAATTCCCTCACGATGGGAATTTTGCCCTGTCCGTAATAGTGATTTACGCCTTGGACTGAGGTAGGACGAGTACTTAGTTATATTGATCATTGGGCTCAGAGGACTCGGATGATCATATTCCCAGACACGCACATAAAGTAGTTATAATAGGGGCTGAGTGGTTGGTTATTTGGATAGATTACTCAGGACATGCTAGGGTGACATATTTACCGCGTTTATGAATAAAACGCACCGGAAAATCAGACTTAAAGTTCATGGGCTGAGCTTTTTTAGTTTTTGCCTTTCCGCCGTCACTGGATGGAAGTATCCTAAGCTATTTGGGACATTTCCTGGAACTGGACAAATTGCAGAATTGATGGACTTCGGCTGGGATGGTAAGAGCGTCCCCTGGCGGATAACTTCACAACAAGAAATTTGAGTCAGTTTAGGGGAGTCCCAAAGATATGAGTGTTAATTGACTGATACCTCTCGTCCGCTCTGATTGTAATGTGCACATGTTGCGCTTTCTAGAAGCTCTTTGGTTATTCTTTTTTTTAAGCTACTATCAAAAGGTGTTACTTCATAACGCCCCAGTCTTAATACCGGTGTGAAGGCTAAGAATGTCCGGTGGCTAAGAGTGTCCGGCCCCTATCTTCTAACCCAACTAGGACACTTTTCTCCACATTGGGGACAAGTGTCCGTCCATAGTTGCAATAGAAAAGGATACAAAAAGGGGCACTAATCAGCAGGACATTCTTATCCATCACACTGGTTTGGTTTGACATATGTCCCATAGATGATAAAACACAGTGACACCTGGCCGCAAGATGAGGTTCATATGTTTTATCGCTGTATTGCACCATTCACTGAGTAAATTACTGGGGAATGAAATCTCATACAGACTGTAATATCGGAATCTTGAAGATTTAGAGGCATCCAAACCTTCTCCTTCTGTCGTGTTGCCAGTGTGAAGGTATAATTTAAGGAGAAGGTACGACATTACTGTATTTTGGTTTCTTTGATAATCTGGCTCGGGGACTCCCTTGTAGGCATTGTCTCCCGATGGCAAATGTGCTTTTTGGTGAAATTCGCATTTTATTAAATTGATTTCTCTGACAAGTGCATGCTGTGTAACGTGGAACTGGGTAGGTACCTTGTATATTGGGATAGTGACATGAAAGAACTACTGGCCAAACAAATAATATATTCACAATTCTGACATACACGAGGCACAGTTTCTATCTTGGAACACATCTAACGGTTTTCGAACATAGATCAAGGGAGCAAGTGTAGTGAAAGGAGGACCGTGCATGCCGTGGGAATTCTTTCATTAAACCACCTATCCACATGTCGTCGAGAGATCACAAGAATAACTTTTTGGCACCCTGTAATTCAGGTTTAACTGCCATATTAAACCCTATCTGGTCCGGGTGTATGGTGAAACGACATCTCGCTATATTTTACAGAGTATCGCCAAGTCAAACATGATCGACAGTTGAAACCTTTTGACACTGATATTGCAACAGATTTGATTCATTTTAAGCATGATCGCTCAATCCTAGTAGCAAAATATCTTGGTAAATCCGAAATGGCAGTCGTGAGGGGTTTGTCATCAGAAATGGCAGTCGTGAGGGGTTTGTCATCAGAAATGGCAGTCACGTGAGGGGGTTTGTCATCAGAAATGGCAGTCGTGGGGTTTGTCATCAGAATGGCAGTCGTGAGGGTTTGTCATCAGAATGGCAGTCGTGGGGGTTTTGTCATCAGAAATGGCAGTCGTGAGGGGTTTGTCATCAGAAATGGCAGTCAAGCGGGGTTTGTCATCAGAAATGGCAGTCGTGAGGGTTTGTCATCAGAAATGGCAGTCGTCGAGGGGTTTGTCATCAGAAATGGCAGTCGTGAGGGGTTTGTCATCAGAAATGGCAGTCGTGAGGGGTTTGTCATCAGAAATGGCAGTCGTGAGGGGTTTGTCATCAGAAATGGCAGTCGTGAGGGGTTTGTCATCAGAAATGGCAGTCGTGAGGGGTTTGTCATCAGAAATGGCAGTCGTGAGGGGTTTGTCATCAGAAAGGCGCGATTATTAATTAACATGTTCATAAGATGATGATTCTCCAAGATACACTAATGGGGGCCTCAATATTATTAGGAATAGGATTCAGGTAATAGAGTGAAAAGAGGGTGACAAGAGAGACCCTCTCCCTAGCAGTTAAGTCTTACAAAGGAAAACAACTATTTCTGCACACAAAACTCTGTCTCATAGAGAGAAAGACTATTAAACAGCATCGACTGACCATTAAATTGGGGGTTTTCGCTGTTTTTGGATATCTCGTTTATATTTTAATAAGAAATTACTCATATATCGACCATGACACCTGCAACCCAAACTAATCCAACGCTCCCAACATCCCCAAGTTAAGATTCAATCTCCAAGGTGTGAGGGAATCGCCCTTGTTTCGTATAATACGGCGAGTATGTCATATATCAGTGCGCCTTTCAATTCGCTTGGAGAAAATCCATTGTCTCGTCGACACAAAGACGCGAACGGATGGTATAAGGATAAACGACTGACACACTATGACGCGAGAGATTTTTTTTTATTCTAGCAAGTATGGTGTTCTATTTGTGCCAATTTGATCTCGCGCGTCGACTTGCAAAAGTCGACGCACGACGCGCGACGCGAAAAATCGACGTCGTGTTTTGAAACGCGACGTCAGTAGTATACAAGGTGTAAATCAGCGGAATAGCGCCTCACTGCGCATGCGCAGAACAAAAAATGGGGAGGTTTTGGGGGTGTATTGGGGCGTGATGAGACGAAATGGGGCGTGGCCTGAGTGGATATGTGTGTGGGTGGGTTCAAAATGGCGGACTGTAAGTAGCCGCCATTTTGAACCCACCCACTCACCCCGTGCAATTTTTTTTTCAAAATGGCGGCTACTTACAGTCCGCCATTTTGAACCCACCCACACACCAAAGGTCAATGAGTGCATATTTCCGGCAGAAAAAAAAAAAAGTTCCGGCAAAAAAAAAAAAAAAAAAAAATGTATTCATGCGCGGTGATGCGATTTGGCGTCTCGGGAAAAAGCTTCCGCGGAGAAAAAGTAGTCCCTAGATAAAATGGTCCGATTGGGTCGAGTGAGGTATCAAAGTGAAGCTTATGTGAAGGGGCATCTAATGGGGTGGGTGTGGGGTTGAACTATCGGCCTTCTGCGCATGCGCGGTGGTCGAAGGGTATGAAAATAGCCGTGTTGGAGCTAGGGAAGCCCCTAAAGGATTGGTGATAGAGTCAAAGTGGGTATCTTCAAGTGAAGCTTATGTGAAGGGCATCTAATGGGCTGGGTGTGGGGTTGAACTATCGGCATTCTGCGCATGCGCAGTGGCGAAAGGGTATGGAAATAGACATTTTGGAGCTAGGGAGACCCTCAATGGACCAATGGACCAAGTATGAGTATCGATGTGAAGCATTGTGAAGGGCATCTGATGGGCTGGGTGTGGGGTTGAACTATCACGGCATTCCTGCATGTGATGGCCCAAGGAAGTAGCCAAAATAGACGTGTTGGAGCTAGGGGAGCCCCCTAATGGACCAATGGGGTCGAGTGAGGTATCAAAGTGAAGCTTAGGTGAAGGGGCATCTAATGGGCTGGGTGTGGGGTTGAACTATCGGCATTCTGCGCATGCGCGGTGGCCCAAGGGTATGGAAATAGACGTTTTGGAGCTAGGGGAGTCCCTAATGGACCAATGGGGTCGAGTAAGGTATCAAAGTGAAGCATTCGTGAAGGGGCATCTGATGGACTGGGTGTGGGGTTGAAATATCGGCATTCTGCGCATGCACGGTGGCCGAAGGGTATGAAAATAGCCTTTTTGGAGCTAGGGGAGCCCCTAGTGGACCGATGGGGTCGAGTGAGGTATCAAAGTGAAGCATTCATGAAGGGGCATCTGATGGACTGGGTGTGGGGTTGAAATATCGCCATTCTGCGCATGCGCGGTGGCATGTAGCGAAAGTGGACATTTTCGGGCAGTACATGAAGGTATTTGGGATCGAGATGGGCTATTCACGGTTCGAATGCGTCCTGGAAGGTGTCATCTTGTAGTTCTCGGGTGTACATTCCGATTTGAGGGATGT